>VYZV01022090.1:4814-20646 GCA_013401275.1 Pandion haliaetus | reverse complement strand
TTTTTTTTTTTTTTTTTTTTTTTTAACCTCCATAAGCAGCAGGCAAATGCAGCATCATACAGGCAGTGGTTGGTGGGATTCTCGGAAAGGGCTGTAGTCTCTCCTCAGAGTATCATGACATCAGGTAACTTCTGCACTGAATCATGGTTTGGAATGGTGAAGTCTCCCAAACGTACTCCTTTGTGGCCAGCTCTTTCTAGGTTGCCCACAGGGAAGTGTTTGAAGAGCTCTCTCAGTGCCTTTGCTTCCTTTGCTGTTCAGCACTGCTTTATGAAAGTGCACACACACAGGACTGTGCAGCCCAGCACCCTGCAGAAATCCTCGTGGCATTGCTTTGAGGCAAGTTTGTAGCACTGCTGAGTGCCCTGCTGTACCATTGCATTGTGCTCCCCATACAGATCTGCCATCTCTTCTATCTCTCTTCTCCCTTTCTGTGATTAAAAGGGGAAAATCAACAGTTTTACTGCCACAGACAGGCCTGTATAGGCCTCCAAGGAGGATTCAAGGCTGAGAATCTCTAATAATTCATGCGGTGGCAAGCGTTTTGCTTTTTATTCGTTACAAACTGCCAAACTAGAACCTGTGATATGAGAAGTTCAGTGTACAAGGTTGAAAGGCAATTTTTGCCTTAAAAAAGCCCAAAATATTTGTAATCCTGTCTCCCTGACTAGTGGATTGTTACTTTGCACTTTTTAAAATTGTCATAGTTTTGGGTTTTTTCCCCTCTTAACTATTGTGCATTGTTCTGTAACTAGTTGCTAGTTTTGGCATCTCTGTTGTGCTTTTAGCATAAATCGAATATTCAGATGCTTAGATGACCTTTTTTATCTTTCTGGTATATGGGATATCTATATGAATTCTTTCCAGATTTTGCCAATATGCTAGAATATAGAAGTGTTTTCATTAGCAGAAGGAAAAAGGATTGCTTTTGTACATTTTTTTTTTTATTATTACCCTTCAGAGAGAGATCTCAGGTAGGTGGTATTTAAAAATTACGTCTGCTGGGGTTACCCTACCATTTTTCAATGTATTTATGAAGCCCTTAAGGAGATACACTGAGAGTTGAGGCTGCGTTTATAACTTAAACCACATCCTTTTCTTGGAGAAAAAAAAATAGAGTGAAATATTTGTACTTGTTCAGCATGTGGCTAAAATGAGTGCTTAAAGGGAAAGTGAATTAGCACTCAGTCTAGATAGGATAAAGGCGATGAGTGGACCGTGAAAGCATCAGTATTGATAGCTGTCATTCTTCATACTATTCTGGAAATCTGCTCAAACACCTTCTGTTAAAGAGATTTGCTGTTGTGCTTGATGACCAAAGTGCTTATTTTTGGTTTTGTTCATCGAGTGTTGTTATGGTTCCTCTTTGATTCATGAGGTCAAGAGCCGTATCCATCAATATGCGTGCCAGGTGCTCTTTACAGTGGCACTATAGAAAAACTGCCTGGGTTCAAAGCAGGCAGCACATAACATTAGTTTCAGGTCAAGTGTTCTGGAGGCTGTCAAAACTCTGTGTGTTCCCAGGTGCGGTTTTAGATCCTTGTATTGATCTTCACAGTTTTGTATTGTGTGCGCCACTCCGCTGCTTGCACAGCTGACGTGGCGGTGGTTGCTCAGCCTTGTAGGACCAGGGTGGGACTGGTAGAGGAAATAGCAAGTTATAGCTCTGTCTGTACTTGTCTGAATTTCATGTGATTCATGTTCAGGTTTCCTGTGTACAGTTTCAGGGTTAATGTGCACAGAGTGAAAGACACATGACAGGATTCTTGCTTCAAATTGAAAATCTTGACCCAGAGCGTATTTCTGTGTCTTAACTTGTTTGCAAATTCCTTGCTGTTTTATGAGAATTCTTGATTGTGGCAGTGTCTTTTAGAGTACCTACAGAGTAACAGGTCACTTATATAGCTTTTCCTTCCCTCTGCCCCTGTGTATAGGGTACATATGTTTGGGTTTGTTGCTTTTTTTTGTTGTTGTTTTTGTTCACAGTATTCATGGGAAAACCTTGATTCTTGCACAGGATTGTCTGTCCTGGTTTTTATGTTTTGTTTTCCAGATGACCTCTGTCACTTTAGCACCTTGATCCCAAATGCAATTAGCCTCTGTCAGTGGTATGAACACAGTAATGTAATCACTTGTTTTGTCCCTATTGCATGCTTGAACCTCCCTCCTCAGCATTAGGGGAATACCTTACAGACTAGTAAAAGCTGACTAGTAGCATACTGTGGATCCATTAGTTGTCTTTAACTGTTACATTCTGAGCTGAAGAGATTTTAGTTCAGTTATAAAATATGAGAACCCCAGTGTGGCCAGGAACCTTTTCTCAAAAGGAAACGAAATTGCTATAAAGGCAAGATGTCCAGTGTATTAACCCAATTTGTAAGAACTTCTCCACAAACAATAGTTGTTTTTAAATGCATTTCATAAAGGGAGGGAAGCACATAGCAAAATAGTGTGGAACTGGTAATGGGGAATGTAGCAAATTTCTGAGTTGGAATTCAGTACTTTTTTACTGCAACCCCTCAATATCTAAAGGTTTTAAAATAGACTGAGTGCATTTCTTCAAAGACCTGGATAATGTGTTTGAGGCATCTCAAACCTTTTTCAAAGGGCCTTTGTCTGCCTTGGGGGTTAGTGATGGGATCCTTTTGTTTGAAACTTCTTTTGAAATTCTCCATCGGTGACATTAGCAGCAGTAGCACTGTACTGTTGAAGCTGAGAGGAACAGAAAACTGTCCCTGGAAAACTCTAGCCCTCTCTCTTTCCATTGCTCTGTAATTTTTTTCATTCTTTTACCTTAAATAAGGTTTTTGACAACTGCTCAGGAACATAAGAATAATTACTTTATGTAGAAGTTACTGAGTAGGGGATATTTTGAGTATTGCATTTTAGAAACTGAATGTAAAAAATCTGTAGAAATGAAAATAAAACTGAGAATATGAGGTATACCAGAAAACTGGAGATAATGATTGTAATTAGCTTGCTGTTTAAAAGAGTTATTTTATTTACCTGAAAATTAATGGGAAAATTTGGATCCTTTTCATGACTGGTGGGAACTGAAAAAGGAACTGGTGTAGGAGTTCCTGGAACATTTTCAAGAGGTTGAAGCTGTAGAGATAACATGAGCCCAGCTTCAATATGGCATAACCCTATTCTGAATGATGGCAGTAGTCTTGCTCAGGGAGTACAAAGTAGCTGGTATGGCATTGTTAAAATTCACCATTCATGTTCTGTGCAAGAAGCCTGGTGCTTGCTAGTATGTGAATGAGTTTCTGTATTGATGGAAAGGGGGTTGGAAAATCTCCACAGTTAAGAAGAATTAATGGGTGAGTTCAGGAAGAATGTTTGAACATACTTGTTAATGCAGGCTCAAGAGATTTCTGCCCACCTGGAGAGGGCCAACTGCAGTTCCACGAATTCTTGCTGCTAATAAGGGTTGTCCACAGCATCTCATCTGCTTGATTGTGTTAATCTGTGCTTCTAAAATTCCTCACAATGGGTGGGGGCTAAAAACTTTGAGACTGTTGAAGGTCTCCCCGAAGAAAATAACGAAGAACTTCTCCAGCTTTCATGAAGGCAACGTTGTTAGTACTTAATTTGGGGATGCAGAATACAAAAGTGACAAAGATAATGATCACTGTTAAGAATGACTTACATCCTGTCCTGCCATTTGATTGCAGCAGTATCATTTAGGGAAACATTCATGCATTTGCCAGACTCGCTGATACATGGCTCAGTCATGTTACTGTCAAATTTTTGAAGGAGCACATATCCATGATTTAAAGATATTTTTTTTTGGGTTTTTTTTTTTGTTTTTTTTTCCCCTGGAACTCTGTGGAAGATAGTTATCTCTGAGCAGAGGCAATGTATATAATGTCCTAAAGGTATACTACAGCCTAACATCATACATACATTTTATGAATATTAAATGAAAGGTGGCCTTGCATGGTAGAATTCAGGTGAATATCACTGCAGAAATGGAAGATCAGGAATGTTTTGCAGAGTTCTTCAGCCAAGTCTGGAGTTGGATGATCTTCTGCTATGGATAGTTTAGATTATCAAGATTGTAATTGCCTGCAACAATTTACCCTTTTTCTTTTATTCCAAAATGGAGGTTTATTGCCAGTCAAATCTGCCTTTATCCGCTAGAAACACTCATCTGTCTTTTGAGGTGGTATCTATTGTTTATCTTAATTTCGTAAATGTAGCATAGAGGAAGAATCAAGTGTTTTACTATGCCCCCAGTTCTGCTAGGTGTTGTGGACTTAAGTGCAGGGAAGGTAGCGTGCTATGGACAGGAATGAATGAGAATGAGAGAAGGAAATGGAGAAATGGCGATGCTGCCAAGGAGCAGTTGATGCACTCACAGTCTGTGTTGTCTTGTTGCATTTAGAACTTTTGATGTCAGTGTGGCACTTTATTTTCAGAAAAGGAAATTTCAGTCTGTTTTCATTTGTGCCATTGGGATGGAACTAAACATACTAGCTAAGTACGTAATAAGAAAACAGTTTGTAAAAGGCAGGAATGAGAGCACAGTATGAATCTTTGCTTTACATTGGTTTTCTTTAATTCTCTTTTAGATATAACAGTTCTTGAATAGTTGTTTGGTTTCTAATGAGAAATTTTAAGTTTTCTATGTCTTTTTGTCATTTGCAAAATGAAGTCATTGAGTAACAGCTTTAAAGGAAAAGAAATAAGCCCTTCCTAACCAGTATGCAAAAATGGCAAGGTAGTTAAAAAGCGGGCTTGAATACTCCAGAATACAACTTTCCAAGTCCTATATTTTCTTGAGGACATAGCTGCTTCAGTAAATGTAATATGCTTCACTGCACTTTTTAACCTGGCAGAACACAGCTCATTGTAACTCAGCATTTCTTAATGTTTCCCATTTAGGTAAAGATCATCTAAATAGGCACTGATAGCAGCAAAATGCAAATAGCCTTGCTTCTTGCACTACTGGGTGTATATATAGCCAAAACGTGGGTTGTTTTTTTTTTTTTAATATTGCTGTTTATTTGTTGCAAATATTTTGATAGCT
Source organism: Pandion haliaetus (assembly GCA_013401275.1). Taxonomy (NCBI): domain Eukaryota; kingdom Metazoa; phylum Chordata; class Aves; order Accipitriformes; family Pandionidae; genus Pandion; species Pandion haliaetus. The sequence goes on along the minus strand of VYZV01022090.1, from coordinate 15,611 downwards.
ACCCATTATTTGCATACTTACCTATCAAAGTTTTAATATGTTGTGTAATACGGAGACTGTGGTGTTCACTTCGTGGATAATAGGAAAACAGGCGAACTGAGTCGCAAGGCATTGGTGAGCAGCTACAATGGGAAGCTAGGCCAAAAGTGTCTTCTAAACTCTGCAGATTATAATGCAATTTCTAATTTTTATCAGGGCTGAGTCAAGAGCAGCTGTTTATGTACATATTCACATATAGAATCATAGAATCATTTAGGTTGGAAAAGACCTTTAAGATCATCCAGTCCAACCATCAGCCATGCCCACTAAACCATGTCCTGAAGTGCCCTGTCTACATGCTTTTTGAATACCTCCAGGGATGGTGACTCCACCACTTCCCTGGGCAGCCTGTTCCAATGCCTGACAACCCTTCCAGTAAAGAAATTTTTCCTAATATCCAATCTAAACCTCCCCTGCTGCAACTTGAGGCCATTTCCTCTCGTCCTATCACCAGCAACCTGACAGAAGAGACTAGCACCCACCTCCCTCCATCATCCTTTCAGGTAGTTGTAGAGAGCAATAAGGTCTCCCCTCAGCCTCCTTTTCTCCAGGCTAAACAACCCCAGTTCCCTCAGCCACTCCTCATCAGACTTGTGCTCCAGGCCCTTCACCAGCTTCGTTGCCCTTCTCTGGACACGCTCCAGTGCCTCAATGTCTTTCTTGTAGTGAGGGGCCCAAAACTGAACACAGTACTCAAGGTGCGACCTCACCAGTGCAGAGTACAGGGGGACGATCACTTCCCTGCTCCCGCTGGCCACACCGTTTCTGATACAGGCCAGGATGCCGTTGGCCTTCTTGGCCACCTGGGCACACTGCTGGCTCATATTCAGCCGCCTGTCCACCAGCACCCACAGGTAATATATGCAGTTGCCGTACATATGCGCATCTTATTTTGTAACTGCTTTATGAAATGATAGAAGTATTTCTAGTCTGTGACCAGCTGTTAACGATGCAGTAGATGCTGGCTTGCTACTTAGGTGTTTTACAGTATTTTGGAACATGAGTGGCCTGATTCATGTAAGAAATGCACCTCCAGTGTGCTTTGATAGTGATGTTGGTGCTCTGTGGTTTCTCTCCCAGTGTCAGAACACCTGCAGAATGGGGCATGTCCTCCTCACTTTTTCTGAAGTACAGGTTGGAGGCCTTAGTGGGTCTAAGCACATTGAGAATGCCCATCTCTTCTAAAGAAGCTTGACCTAGTTCCACTTTAATGCTAATTTTTGTGGTGGTCAAGGAGATGCTTTTTGGGGAGAGAGAGTTTTTGTGAATTTAGGCCTATGTAGTATTTATTTTGTGATAAAAACAGGTGTAATCTATAGTTCTTAGGAACCAATGCTGTAAAATAAACCTATTTTGCCCATCACTTCTGAAATTGCATTGAGTGCTCAACCTGAAAGTAAGAGCTAGGTAGAATTACCTTTAGTATGTTATGTACCAAGGGCCTTTATTTTATGACCAATCACAAGCACTTTATAGGTAAAGAATCCCACCTGGCACAGCTCAGGCAGTGTAAGGGAATGTGTTTTCACTTTTTCTGTCCATTGACTGGAAGGGTAAAGACACTTGAGAATTTTTAGGACGGTGGCAAAAAAATTAAGTAATTGGCTAAATCTTGTCTTTTAAAATGCTGGTTTTTTTAATATAACTTGTTTAGAGCATCTGGATCATCAATTGTTCTTTTGCAGTGATTTTTCTTGTGTTTTTTTTGTAATATGAGTATTAGATATGGCAGTAATAATGTGTCATGTAAATTTTTTAGTGCAAATAAGAAAGCAAAAGAAGTCTTTCTAAAGTTTATGTTTTGTATAAGAAGCCAGGCCAAGTGGATTTACATCCAACTGTGCGCTGTCGTGTTTTAGGCTGATAAATCACACAGCTTCCCTGTCAACATCTTGGAGCTGACATTTGTCAACACCAACATTGTGGCTTATCCAGGGAGCAGACAGCACAGCTGCTGTGTAGTTCTTCCCAGTGATTTAACTCAAAACAAAGTATCTCAGGGCTCGGTCTTTCTAATTTCCCTGAGAGTGCCAAACCCATGTTTTTAAAGTAAGGGATGTGCACATCTCCCTAGTAAGAACTTGGAGTGAAAACTCGTTTCATAGACACTGCTGAGTATTTGTTGGCTAGTGTTTGTTGCTACTGCTCTTGATGCCTTGCAGCAGATTAGACTTCCAGCTGTTGCCCGAGAGGAACAGCAATCCCTCTCCTTCTGCACCACCAGCTTCACCATACACTAAATATAACGGAATACGTTTGAAAATGGAGCTAACAAGCACTATCTTTACAAAACCTAGAGCAATATCACTGATCAGGAGTTCAGCTGTCCCCTTCATCTGGGAAAGCCCTTAACTTGGTTTGATCATCTAATTGTACAAATTCTGTCTCATCCATGATGGCACAATTTTTAGTGGCTTTTTGCTTTGGGATTGGCTCACTCTGCTGTAGCAGATGTCCTCTTCTGCTTTTTTTCAGAGTTGAAGGCTGTTTTCCATCTCTTCCTACAAAGATGTCGTAGTTGAGTTACTGCTCGCTATAGAGCAACTAAAATAAGATGGAGAACCCAACTTCAACATGCAGCTTACTGAATCAGTGGCCTCTATATTCAGGTGATTCTGTAAACCAGTACAGATGCTGTGGACCTTGGTATGTGTCCCTTGTGTGTGTCTGGACAGCAACTAATGCATTGCGAACTGGGTGGCTCCACAACTTACAAGTGGTATCTGTGGGGACAGGGCTTAAGTATTTGTGCTGATCACAAAGCTGTTTACCCAAAGCAAGTTGTCTTGCAGTATAGCCACTGATGCTTTCTGACTGGGTCTCTCCATCTTCCCGAGGGACACTAGTTAACCCAAACTGAGGTGAGCATCTGCTAAAACTGACTTGTCTCCTCAGCTTTGACATACACATAGCTGATGGGTTTTCTGCATGGGATGCTGAGGTTGATGCCTTGAGGGAGTGCAGAATCCTTTCCCTTCTGCAGGTGTTTCTTCCTCTGAAGCACAGTTTCTCCTTTCTTTCCTGTTCTCCCTGCTTTCTCTAATTCTTGTCTGCTGCTGCGTGACACCAGTAGGCTTCCTAGGTCTTTGTTTCATTTTTTCCTGACAAAGCTTGCTGTCTTGCTTACAAGTCTCCTAAGTTTGCACGCCAAGTTTGTACTCCTGTGTTCTATAGGGAGGTTGAAAGACTTAATCTACCTGTCATCTTATGTCTTCTGTGTGGTTATTAAGGGGAAATAAGAAACCACTTACAGTTTGGAAGTGTTCTGTTTCTGAAGGCAGAACTGGTAATTTTCAGGCACAGATTGTATAGCAGCATTTTCAAAACTTAAGTCAGAATTTATAAATTATACAAAGGTAATTTCTCCAAAACATCACAGAAAGTCTTCTGAATGAGCATGTACTTGAATAGAGCAATATCTGTCCTTTAAAAAGTGTGGGCATACTATATTTCGTCTTTTTTTTCCTTCCTCAATTCTTAGTTAAATCTTTCCAGTGATACTTAATACTGCATCAGTCACTTCATATCCATTGCTCAACAGGTGACTGCATGTGCAATTTACTATCTGCATTGCTGCAAGCTTGCGTATACATTTCTCTTCAGTACTGCTCTAGTAGCTTAAACAGAATCCATTGAACAGTCACTTCCTGACTCAAATGAAAGTCATTGTATAGCATTAATAGAAAGACTTGCAAAAGTCTTAGGCTACAAGTGGTGAACTTACGCTGAACTTGTACTTAGTCACATGAAGGGAGGCCCTGAGAAGGTGCATCTTGTCAAAAATAAGGTAGCCACATCTGTTGGCAGAAGCTGCATCCTCGAGATAAGAAAAGGAATGGCCCACCTGAAGGCAGAAGAAGGATCCAGTGAAGATCCAGAAGACCCCAGACCCAAATATTACTATTGGACAAACCGTTGTGTGAGGGGAGGGGAACTTAGATTGTAAGGGTATAATTGCCCAGAGATTTCTTTCTTTGGGGTCCTTGTCTGGAGGCACCCAGCTCACGCTGTCCAGTACCGCTGCACCACTCAATAAATTCGCCTGACCTATGTTGCGTCAGACTCCGCTTCGGGAAACAGAGGAGGCACCTGAGGGCGTGTGTGTGTCTGTCTGTGTGTGTGTCTGTCTGTGTGTGTGTCTGTCTGTGTGTGTGTCTGTCTGTGTGTGTGTCTGTCTGTGTGTGTGTCTGTCTGTCTGTCTGTGTGTGGAGTCTGAAGGGGCACCCAGGGGCACCCATCGGCTCCCTGCAGCCGCCCGCTGCGAAAGGACTCTGATCCTAGCAGTTCAAGGTTCAGGTGGTGTGTGTGCGGCTCCCTGAATGGTGTGTGACTGCTTGGGCAGCGGCCTCTCCCTTAACAGTACCAACGTAAAACGTTTTGAAAACATGAGTTATTTTTTCATTTGTAGCTATATAAATATTTAAAACTTAATGTTTCACAAGTTACGTTTTCTTCAGTCTTTTCTAGCTAGGGAATGAAATGTTTTGATTTTGGACAGTTTAAGTGCTGAAGCTGTTGACTTTATCTCTGGGCCCAGTCTAATACCAGGTAGCTATTTGGCAGATGTGTTTCAGAAATAGGTAAGTGCTTTAAACAGTTAAGTACATGAGTTGGTTAAAGACTTGAAGATGGCTGTTCCTAAGCTCTCTCTAGCTCACTTACCTTTACTCTGTAAAGAGAAATATTTCTGCACTGTCTTCTGATCTCTTGGTTCACTGAGTCAACAATGGAAGATGTCAATAGAAAGAAAATGAGCTATAAGGAGGAAAGGTGGAAATTTACAAGGCTGTCATGGTTTTTAAGATCTCTCTCTTATTTACATGTCTTCTCTAGCCCTCCATCTTATGCCCTCTAGTCAGATTAACACAGACCAAAAAAAAAAAAAAAAGTGTTTTCTGAGAGTATTTTCCCTCAATATTTTGCAAAACCACATACATATAGTAAAGATACCAAGCCCTTCTGTGTTAATGATTCCATATTCATTAAGAGTGTAATGTGTGCGTAATTAAGAAGATTGAGGAATGTTTCTGGTTGATAACTATAAAAGAAGACCTAACCTGAAGAAATGTTTGTTTTATAGAATACTGAAAACAAGGTGGAGGAAGCAGCTAAAGAGAGTCCGAAAGCAGCCAGACTAACACAGCAGTCTTCAGAGGATAATGAAGTATTTGGTGAGTTACTCGAACAACTGGAAAATGTTATTTGATCTGTTACTTCAGAAAGGAGAATTCCCACAAAGTCTTTGTGATTTACTTAGTGTATAGCATTTAAGTGCGAGCAGTACAGTTCCACAGAGATCTGGAAAGAACCAAGAAGAAAACAAAGAGGGATCAAAGGTCTAAAATAGATCATTTCTGAAGAAAGATTTGCTGTTGGTTACCACAGAGAAGAAAGATTGAATCCAAGTCTTCAACAAAATTAAAGATTTGTGCAGTAAGAGGGAAAATAGACTTTTCTCTGTCCGTGATGGGTAGGGCAAGCAGTGAAGTCTTTACATTGCAGAAAGATAGATTTGATTAAATGTTGGGAGGGGGAATCCTAAAATGAATACTAAAATACTGGGATGCATCATCTAGAAAGTGAAGATTCATCATTGCAGGCCTTTAAAAATAGGTTAGACAAGTAACTGTCTAAACTGATATAATGTAGTTCGTCTTGTGGCAGAAGGATAGACTAGATGACCTTTGAGGATACTTGGGAGGCCTAGATCTTAGAAGAGCTCCTCTTGATAGTTTTCTATGAATCCCCCCGTTTCCCCTGTAGGTTTTGCTGGTAGTTTTATTACTTGATCTGAAAGCTGTATTTGGCCTTTTCTTCTGCATTAAGATTTGGAAAAGAGCCAGGGAAGTCTTACTATTCCAACTTTATGTTGATTTTATGCTAGTAGAACTCCAATAAAAAACCAGTAGTCTAACATGAATGCAGGAGAGGTGAAGGCTGAAAGTTTATCAGTCGGGATAGTATTTAGCTCTATTATGTTCTAGAGTGGATACTCAAGATCTGCAGAAGTCATGTGGATTTTATTAAGGCTGACTAGCTTGAAAACTTTTGGATGAGTCAAATATTTTTGAATACAGTAAGGAATTTTTTTCTTTCAAGGTACTAAAGGAATGGAGCATGAATAATTAAATCTTTCTTAATATATATGGAAACAATGCTTGTGACCATTTAAACTGGTTGTGTTTAAAATCAGCTTTCCTCAGTGAGGTAATGTAGTGTGATTGGCACATGAGCCTGAATTCCTGGTATGAATGTTTCCAACACTGATCTTACAATGCCACTGTCTGAAGAATCCACAAGTGGATTTAAGAACTAGGTTTCAACTATTAATTCAGTGGTGAGGCTGTTACCTCATTTCCTCTACATCTGCTCCACCAGTTATTTGCAGTAGATCCAGCGTTACTGGTTATAGAGCCCCATGGCACTGTATAATGTGCATCTCAAACTGTGTCCTTTCTCAGTTCAGATCTCCATCCTTCTTTCTTTCTGTGAGAAGGATGGAGACAGGAAAGCAAGGAGCCCTCCGTCTGCCTCTTTCTACCAGCAAGATCTCATGCTTTTAAACCTTCTCTCTATTCTGATCACTAGCCCCATGTACCAGTGAACTAAACCAGTAGTTAGCCAAGCCTGTGCTCCATATGGGGACTGTGAGCTTAAAAATGGGAATTAAACCCCATTAATTTCACTGTTGGTAGGCTTAAACTCGCCACCCAGTGATCCATACTCTCACCACAAATTCTTTTACTAATTTAAGAAGGTCCATGTGCATTGTACTGCATGTTCTTTGAAGCTAATGATTTACTAACAAATTGCTAAATACTTCCCATGTTCCAAGTCTGTGAGCTGAACTGCTTATCTAAGATAAGCCAATGATCAACCTTCGATAACTTGGCAGCACAGGCAGGAAAATTTCTTTCCAGCTCCAAAACCAGTCAGACTATAGTGTCTTGTATCAACCCTTTTACCACTTTACAAATGAAAGTCTGGTTTGTTTGTTGTTTTTAAGATTAGATCAAAATGGGGAAAAAAAAAAAGAAAAGAAAAGAGGAATTATGGTGCAAATGGAGTCTGTAATCTTCTTTTTTCACCCTGGTCAAGTATGGAAATCAAAGTGAACTGAAGGTTCAAATGAAACCACTTTGGTGTAAGACTCCCTGAGAGTCAGGGAGAAAATTTTGGCAGATACAAGTTTTATGTCTCTGAGAATGACAGTGTTGTATATACCTGCCTTTCCCTGCAGTTCTGGGCAATTTCTTAAGATGTTCAAATCCATCTTACAGGGGATAAATGGTAAGCTTGAAACAGTTTTCCCTAGGTGAGTTATTTGTTGTCCTGTGACTTAAATGATTAGATTACAGACCCTTCTCAGTTATTCTCCCTCTGGCTTGATCTATTTCAAGCTATCCCTCATTTCTTTTTTTCTTTCTTTTTCCCCAGTGATGCTAATTATAACGAGCATCAAGCATGCACAAGGAGTTGTTTAATTATAGCTTCAGCTTTGACTAGAATCCCTCTTCTGAAGAATTCTAAATAGTCTCCAGTCTCTTTGAGCGGGTGCAGTGCAGCATTCCCTTTTCGCATAGACCGTTGTCTTCTGTGCCTTATTTATTTTTCACAAAGATCACTTTCGCCAACTTTCTCTGGACAATGCCACCCCCTACAGAAGGGTTAGCACAGGCAGCAGAGAAGTCGATTCCTGCCTGACGCAGCCACTGAGCCCCCTTCAGAGAAGAGGGCAGCACCCCTTGACTGCTGCCTGCCTTTTCTGCCTCGGTGGGTGGGTGTGCAGTGGGTGCTCAGAGGGGTCGGGTCCCCCTGAAAGCACTGGGCTGTCCCTCTTTGCTGAGCCACCCGGTGGCAGCAACCGCCAGTCCCTGGCAGCCACCAGAATGCCTGGACTGCCAGGTCAAAGGCTGTTTAGAGACAGAAAGTGCGTTTTAGACAGAAATCTTGCTTTGCTCTTGCCTCCCCACTCTCCAAGTTTAGTATTGCCTTGGCCGAGGAGACAATATTTTTTTTTTTTTTTCAGGAAAAGGGCATTTTTTGTACTGTGGACAGCACGGGATAGATGCAATTGCTACAGGTTGTTTTACAGAAGATATCTGAGGGAGCTGTGCTGTTTGAATACAGCAATATTTCTTTTGGAAATACTTGCTTCCAGAATAAGTGTGGTTTCTGCAGTCCCTATCAGTTGGGTACAGTTTTGGAGGCAAGCACTTTATTATTGATTGAAAATGTTGTGGTGCTAAAGAAACAAGTGTGGATATCTCTTTCAAGTCTGCTAGACCCAATAATAGCATTCTTTGTAGATACAAGCAAGGATTGCTCCACTGCTGGGGAGGGCTACTTGTGGGTGAACATGAACATTTTCTTTCATCTTCATATGAGTTTGATTTGGGAATTACCATTCCGGAGGGTTTTTTTGCATTTCTCTTTAATGCTTATTTTTATACTGCTGTATAGCTGAAATGTCCTTACCAATGATGAAGCTGCATTTTACCAGCTGCTTTACGAAACAAGTCGGGTACGTCTTGTGTTTCAGAGAGCTAATTCTTAAAGGCGGTGAACTTTTTATACAAGAGAATAGAGTGGAGAGATGGAGCAGAAGGGTAAGAATATGGGAGAGGAAAGAAATTTAGTCCGTACAGTAATGGTATTTGTAACTATGAAATTCTGAATCAACAAGAGTTAGTTTTGTTTGTCCTTTGAAAGGATTTTCTTGTGACACCCAACAGAGTTCTGTTGTCTGATATATACTGCATATGCATCTGTGGTGTGCAACTAGAATGTCTTGCTTGCTACAAACTTCTGTTGAGCTTGCACGTAGTCAACGTGGTCTCTGTTGCAACCAGTATGTAGTCAGAAAAGGATCATGAATGACATCTCAGTCCAAGTGTGAGAAAAAAATTGCTGTGTAGAGTGCTGTGCATTTACAGGAATGGATTAGGAGGTGACTGCTGGCCTCCAGAGATTATTTTCAGAAGTTTATTTGATCCATTGCTGTTCTACAACTGTGAGGCAACAGCAGGGGGGCAAACTGCCTGGCATTCTCACTACTGGGAGGACTGGACCCTCCTTTTGGTGTAATCCCATATTGCATTAACTTGGAAAAGGACAAATGCAGATTTTTATTGATACTTTTTTTTTTTTCCATAGGGTTGAACTAGCATAAAATTACAAGTAAGGAAAAATTCTTTTGTGGGGGAACTGTAATATGTTGACAGCATGTTCCCCTTTCTGATAGCAATGAAAAGTCAAAGTGTACTAACTTTTCAAGATACAGTAATTCTTGATTTTCTCAAACAGTAAGGCTTCATTTCTGTCTAGTAGATCAGATCTAAAATTGTATCTGTGGACATGGCCATGGTTCTCCGTGGCTTGGCGCTTTCCAGTGATCTGTACTGTGTGACTAGAGTTGTACTGTGGGGTGTTGGGTTTTTTTGTTATTTGGGTTTGATGAAGTTTTGTGTATGTGTTGTTCTTATAAAAAAGGCAAAACGAACTCTTCTTTTTCCTCTAAAAGAAGAGATCAGAANACCATCCGTCATTCTGCCATTTCTAATTGCAGTACTGGGTACATCCTGAGGTATCTTCTTGTATGCAGAGCTCAGGTATATAGCTAGAAACCGTACATTCAGCACAATTCCACGGCAGCTCTGACTGACCCTGATTAGTTGCTTATGCTGAAGCCTACTGCTGTGTCCTACGCAGAATGTCCTGTGGATAGTTGTATGACCTCACGCAGGTTGAAGAACTTCTGTCTCCATGAGATTTCCATCTGTAATGGTTTGACAGATGTAGTCACACTCACCTTTTGGGCTCCCTTAACATAGTAGGCCAAGGGCAGCTTCAGTCCTACTGCATCCGCACCTAAGAATTTTTGTATGCTGTGTATCGCATACCAGATATTTTTTTTTTTCTTGTTCGGTTGGGGATTTAATGATGGTATATAAAGCCCATTCTCCCAAAGTAATAGGCAGTATCAATCCCTTACAAATTAACAAGTAGTTGTACAGAATATACTTACAAACAAGGTGGGAATGTATATATGATCGTGTGTTGTATCTGTATGGATTTCACTCTTCTTGTATCCATTTTTGCTGTTTGATTCTTGTTTAAAAAAGGGAGAGGGCAGAATGCAAAAGGAGGAGCTGGAAGGCATTTAGCAGCTCCTGGCTGCACAATGCCTTTATCAGGAGGTGATGTGGTCCTGTCAGGAGCTTGCTAAAAGCTGAGGGTTATTGTAGTTCATTGACCTTCTAACTGGGAAGCTTCTCTCTTTGTAAACGCAATCTATTGTGGGACACAAGCTATGACTTTAATGCAAGATAATGGCAAGCTTACACAAAAAAATCAATCTGGTAAGACAGCAAATTGCCCTAAAATAGATGCTATTACCATGGTGCAGTTATTCCCTCTTGCTTGAGTGGTAAATGGGGAAATTTAGTCTCCTGTAGTTTTTCATTATAAGCTAAGTAATGATTCTGTTTTTCCAACTGTCCATATCTTTCCACTTTCCTTCACCCATCTCTTTCCTTTTCCCAGTTTCTTGCAAGACTTGGCCTGTCTGCTTCCATCAAGAGACCACTGGTTTATCAAAATTACAACAGCAAGACTGGATTAACTTTGAGATTGAAAGAATTGAAAGAATAGATTTACATTTTAATAAAAATGCTTGGCTTGACATTTTTTGTGCAGTTGCTGGATCTCACAGTTACTGCTCACAGCTTTCTCTTTTTGGTGTGTTTTTTATGCCCA
>VYZV01022089.1:3247-17178 GCA_013401275.1 Pandion haliaetus | reverse complement strand
CACCGTCACTCCCCGCCTAGAGGCGGGTCCGACATTTTGGCGTGCGTGTCCGACATTTTGGGGCAGCGAATTCTTTCTCTTTATCCAACATTTTGGGGCGGTGAATTCTTCCAGCAACTTCTTAAAGGGGCCGCCTCTGCAGCCCCCCTCCCCTGCCACCAAGGAAAACCGCGCCACACAAACCCATAACACTTATACTAGTGCACTTTAACATAGTGAATGTAATGTTCTTCAAATCAGAAGAGCATGAGTCAGATTTCAGGATGATACATTTCACTTAGATACCATTGGGATTTAAATGTCAGGCTTGTCTTTAATTTTCTCTTCCATATATTTGGAAGGCTTTTGGGCATTGATATTTATGCACAAGAACTGAACAATAAGCTGGCTGCTAGAAACTGACTGTTCCTATTGTTCTTGTTCACTGAGCACCAGACTCTCAGTATGTCATAGTTCTAGGTACAGGTTAGGGTTTGATTACATTAATTTAATTCTTTTCAGTTTTCCATTCTGTCTTTAGTCTGTATTGTTTACATCAGCTGAACTGGCAAACTGCTAACAGATAAAAAATATGAAGTTGACTGTGTAAACAACTCTTTAGCAATCCCAATGGATCCCAACACTGGCATTTTACTGTTATCTCAAAGGTAACGTGGGAAAAGAAGAAAAAGTAAAAAGAATATAAAGTTCCCATCATTGGTTAATAAAAATTATAGATTCATAAGAACAGAGTTTAGTATGGAAAGGAGTATAGATTTGGCTTTTGATCTTGGACCTTTGCTCCCCTGCATCCTAATTCTTTGTCTAGGATGATAATTATCCACATGCTAGGTCAAAACAAGGTATGTGTCATAAAAAGAAAGGAAAAAATGTAGGAGTATGCATAGTATGAGTTCACCATTTGTCTGCTCGTTTGTTCTGGTTTTTTTTATTTCTTCTGTGAGCTATGTTGTAAAATATAAAATGAAGCACTTCCAGTCATATATAAACAGATTAACCATAACTTTAGAATTTAACCAATGACAGAACACATACAATCTTTTCTCATTATTTGTGTCAAGGGCTCATTTGAGAACATCCTAGAGAGTGCACATCCATTTGGCTGGATTTCCTAACATTTATAGATAATTCCTTTGGCCTGTATACAGTAGGTAGCAGTAAGGGATCTGTGAATGGAAGGAGAACACTTCGTCCTAGAATTGTATTTTGAATACCATGTTGTGATTTTTATTTTTGTTTGTTGTTCTTTGAAAGCTCTGTTTGCTGCTGAGTGTTGATGTGGCAGGTGAGAATATTTGACAAGCTATCTGACTCTCCTACACCTCTCTATTAGGACAAGAAGTGATAACTTTGAGATATTTGTCCATTAATAAACTGCATTCTTTAGGTTTTTACCTTTGCATGTTATTGAGGAGTGATAGAAGTTCTAAGTTTAACATCAATAGAATTTAGTTGAAAGCTGTGTGGAAAACAACCTGTCGTGAAACCCATGTGTATATCATTGACACAATCTTCCTTTTGATCTGCTTACTGTGAACTAGTAGTATCTCTACTAGTGTTAGTTTAATTGCATTGTTATAAGCCCTTGAGCTACCAAAACATTTTAGGTGAGACTTATTTGAAAGATGTAAACAAGATTTAGGCATTCAACATGTTTCTTCCCCATAAGCGCCAAATAGTTGCTTAGTTTTCAGTGGAGCTAGTTTCCTGTGTCAGGTGCTTACAGACTGTAGCTGCGTGGTTTACTTGGAATCTGAAAGACAGAAGAGTAAAGCCTTGAGAGGTTCAATCAAGTGTTTTTATGACATGTTCCAAAGAGTATGTATTGTGCAAAAGTAGCAAGCTTGCAGATCACAAGGAAAATAGTACCTATAGATGGATTTTCTCAGAACTGTTTCTTGTGATTATTATGTAGAAAGACAAATGCATATTGGTGTTATATAATCTAAAAAAATAGACTTTTTAACAAAACTACGTCTTACGCATTTTATACTTATCTGGCAAGAAGTTCCATTGCGTAATTGTCCTGGTTTCAGCTGGGATAGAGTTAATTGTCTTCCTAGTAGCTGGTACAGTGCTGTGTTTTTGAGCTAGGTATGAGAAGAATGTTGATAACACACGGATGTTTTCAGTTGTTGCTAAGTAATGTTTAGTCTAAAGTCAAGGATTTTGCAGCTTCTGATGCCCAGCCAGCAAGAAGGCTGGAGGGGCACAAGAAGTTGGGAGGGGACACAGCCAGGGCAGCTGACCCAAACTGGCCAAAGGGGTATTCCATACCATGTGGTGTCATGCCCAGTATAGAAACTGGGGGAGTGGGAGCAGGGGGGAATCACCACTTGGACTAACTGGGTGTCGATCGGTGGGTGGTGAACAATTGCATTGTGCATCACTTGTATATTTTAATTCTTTTATTATTACTACTGTCATTTTATTAGTGTTATCATTCTTAGTTTCTTCTTCTCTGTTGTATTAAACATTCTTATTTCAACCCACGAGTTTTACTTCTTTTCCCTATTTTCTCCCCCATTCCACTGGGTGTGGGGGCGAAGTGAGTGAGTGGCTGTGTGGTGCTTAGTTGCTGACTGGGCTTAAACCACGACAACAATACTTAGGAGAAAAGCAAGTCCATCTTGGATTGACACCACAAGAACGCGTTAAAAATGATAGACCATCTTTAGGACTTGTGTAATGAAGCTATACATTAGAGAAACAATGCTGACCTATCAGAAAAGTTAGAACTGCATTTTCCTTTCCAATATACCTGAATTGTCAGCATTGTGAATTAATTTCTTTGACAGTGTACAGAGTGATAGTTTTCCATGTCAAAGTAAATCCTAAAAGCCAGGCCTGAAGAAGGGAGTCACTGTTTTGACATGTCTCTTTGTGCCTAGCTGCTTGGAAGAGTGCTGCAGCACACCTAACCAGTTGTGACAGGAAAGCTAATGTGGCATGCATTATTTGCCTTGATAGTGTGAGGAGTGTTTTCTTCTTTTATAAAACGCAAAGCTGAAGAAACATGGAAAATGACCTGCCACTATAACCACATTCACATGCAGAGAAGACTTGCATCTCACATTGTTATTGCCTAATACCACCACATTTAAGACATCAGTTTAGAGAAAGAAATTCAAGCTGAGCTATACAATAGCTCAGGTATTTGCGGAGGTAGCATAGCAAGAACATAGTGTAAGAAGTTGGTTTTAGTCATGATATTGTAATGTAGTACCAGGGAATATGAATTTCAGGAATCTTACTGCATTCAGGTGGAAATATGTAATAGATTGAAGCCACATTTATTGTGGTATTATGTATATTGCTTAATGGTCTTCAGGATGTTCAGTACAAAGTCTTTTTTCTGATAGTTTGCAATAGGTTACATAGAAGTTTTGGTAATCCCCAGTAAATGCATAAGCATAATCTTTTCCATGTGAGTTTAACCATAACTATAAAAGCAAACCTGGGCTTAGGTTTATCGGTCCATTTCCAATTCACTATGATGAAAGGTTTAGTATTTGGTGGAAAGGAATTTAAGTACTGTTACCTTTTAAAGACGTTTGCTTTCTGCAGATTTTGTAAGGAGAGACCCTTGGGATTGTGCTCCCGGGAGGAAAGCAGCCCATGCCCTGTTACTGAGCACTCTCACAAGTTGTTACATGCTAATGAGGAGAAAGCTTTGCTTGGAATTTGACCATACCAGATAACAGAAAGTTCACTCCTCATTCCGGCTTTCTGTGTTTCCTGTGACGTGTGGCCAGTTCTGGGGGAGCTCAAGTTGCAGACTCAGTACTGGTGTGATAAACAATATCTTTAGGCGCAAAGACCACAACTAAATATTTCCATTAGTATGACACAGGTAGTCATATAAAATAAACAGATCACATGCCTTAGTTGAGACCAAGGCGCGTACACACAAAAAAAAAGGCAAAAGAAAAGCAGTAATTCCTGCTTCTCTCACTCCCTAGTGAATATAATCTGCAATTAAGGATAGCTAAAATCAAATGTATTTACTGTAAGATGTAACAGAGAAAACAGAATATAAAAAACATTAGAAAGGAACTATACCGAAATACGACATTTTGCCAAGACATCTTTTTTCCTCCTTTGTGACCTGTGGGGGAAAGTACATTCTAGTTTATACTCATTTATTACTATCTTGCTGCAGTTATTTCCTTAGAAATAGTAAGACACTGTTTTGTTTATTTGTTTGTGGTTCATTATCTGAGTTTATTTCAGAGTCCTTTGATTAGACATTTCAAAAAATGTTAAATAAATCTATACAGTGTCTCCATAGGATAACTCCAGCAGTATGTACCTTAAAAGCTTTCAGTAGTGCAAAATTTAGGTTCGAAAGTAAGAGAAAACAAATGTTGGGCCTGTTCAGTGGGGATTTAAATAGTAGTTTGAGCTGTTAATTAGGTCTGAGTTAGTCAAAACCAAATGCAATAGAAGGGTAATATGACTAGCACTGATTCTGCATTTAGTATGTATGTGTGAAATAAGTACCTTAGGTGGGGAATCAAACTCGAGCTCTGAAGTGAGCAGCATTCCCTGTGAATGGGTGATGCAAACGTGGAATTTGGACACAAACACAGAGGGCCAAAAATGTACAGGTGTAGCTCATCTCTTCTACCTCTTTGCCCTCTGAATGTTAAATCAGCTCAAGACTACTCATCTCACACCTATTTTCCACTCAGTTCCTATCCTTATTTATAGCAATATGGACTTTAGCCCAGTTATTTTCACAGAAGTTTCTTTCACTGGAGCCTATGCTTTCAGCAGAGTGGCTCAAATTAGGTGCAGCTTCAAAATCTAAATAGTGAAATTACCATGATTGAAAGCTAAGTTGATGTCGGAACAAGCGTGCAATTGTAATGCTTCTGAAGTGATCTCCCATGTGGCCCAGGTGACTAAAGTAAAAAATAGAGAAGAGTCAAATACTGACATTTCCAGGCCAAAGATTAATTCAGATGGCCAAATCTGTCAGGTGGTGTGATCACAGTGACTGTGTGTGTTGTCAGCCTGAAATGGTATTTCTACCCTTAAGTCTATCAGAAAATTGTGAAACAACTGGAAAGCTTTAAACAGTCCACTCCCAATTCTTACAGTTACTTTATGGGTTTGATATCCTGGGAAATAGTGCAATGGGAAAGGTTAATAGACCATAATGTGTAATAGTTTGGAATTAACATTCAGAATTATCACCACTTTCATGCCATACAGTTAAGAGATTTTTTCGTTACACCCTTTTCCTGAAAATACACTCCAACCTATTTAGTGGAAAGCCATACACTCATTCTTTTAGTTGAAAGAACAAAGCTAATTGTAAAAGATTTAAAATACAAATGTTGTTAGTTTTAATGGGGACTGGCTCTGAAAAGTCCATTTACTCTTCCCACTCCTCACAATACTTGTCCTCACCTCCCTTCTTATGTTGATTTCTGAGCTCGTTGTGCATCACAGTGTGAAGGATGGCAAAAACTTAGGCTTCTGATTTTCTGGATTCAGGGAGCTCCTAGCCATGAAATCCATTTGCTGATTGTTCTGCCCGCCTGGGCCAAAATGTAGTAAATGTATTCTTGCTGGGTGTGATTTCACAACAAAATGCTAAATTAATGCAGCGCTCTATTCTAGCGGAATGATACTTAATATTGTTTTGTGTACTTCAGGAGAAAAATTAATTGGGAACATGCTAGCACCAAAACACAGCTTCATCGCCCACAGTGTTTTTTAATAATGGAGCTCACTGGCATTGTCGCAGGGTCACAGCAGGCCTCACTGTGGCAGGTATTGATGAGGCTGACATCAGAAAGTGTGGACAGCGGTATGAGAAAATGAAAACATGATTGCCAGCTTTCACTGAGCTCATTTGCAACCTTTTGACTGTCAGGCATGCTTTAAGGTCTTGTTCTCAAACCCTTGATTTGATGCAGGATGCAGTTGGGCACCTTAATGTTTTATAGCTTTCTATGATATTTGGAACAAGATAAATTGTGTCTATCTAAATGAAGTTATGGTACCTTTCTTATGGGCAGCTCTAAAAGTATTTGTTCCTGCAAAATGATGAGCCCTGATTCAGCAAAGGGTCCCTGTCCTGAGTTCATTGCAGCACTGACTGCTGAAATTGAACACAAAGCATGCAAAATTCATAAATTCATGTCTAGCTGAATGCAGTGGATTTGCAAAAGCGTCTGTGACTCTAAAAATGATAAGCTATTTTGATGGGACTTGGATATCGTAAGTTCTTTAGATGACAGTGTTTTTTAAAAGCTTTCCCTGATTTCATCCTATAGCTGATCTGTAACCTTCATACTCTTTTTAACTAGTAGACTGCCAATAAAAGTGGAGTTAGAATTAATTGGGTGTTTTGCCTTAAAAGTAACTCCTGAATTTTCAGAGTGGAGTTTAGAGGAGAAGTCCATTGATTCTTACACACAATGATGGTGATTGTGTTGGTGATATTCCTGATTTATTTAATTCTAATTTAGGGGGGAAATCAGGTCTAGAGAGTTTGCTACATTTTCTGGACTTTTGAAGGTGAAGAAGCAGAAACAGATACAGCATGACAGCTCAGTGATGTGAATTGTTAGGGACTGGTGTTGATTTCATTACAACTCCTTGGTCTGCAGTGGAATTGCTCCTGACTTATACTGTGTATAAATCAGCTGAGAATTAGGCTGAAAGAACATCGACAAGGTACAGCCACAAGTTTTGTTTGATAATATAAGCAAGTGCAGTCTAACACAGTATTTGTAGAGAAGCATTGAAATTATTATTTGAGCCCCATGAGTAATGCCAGAAGCTTTACAAAAGCTTTTCTTGTTTGAAACCCCAATTTCACTACTGCCATGGAAATACTAAGATGCAGATTCCAAGTAGGGGCTGAGAGAGCAAAGCAAAAAAATAATTCTGTGTTTGGTTTGTATTACCCCACATCACTATCTTAAAATAAGAAGTAGAATTTTCTTAGGAGTGTGTGGCATAACGTGATAGATTTAGTGCTGTGTATAATGAGAAAATTTTCAGTTAGGTGAATTTTAGTGACCAAAGACTGTCATGTTAACAAAAGTTATTCCATTACGTTTTGTTAGAAATTAGAAAATTAGAATTAGAGTTAGGAAAAGTTCCTTGATAATTCCAGTCCCAGGAAAATATTCTGTTAAATCTTTTGAACAAGAATTTTTCATGTGGATAGAACTGAAGAATGTTGTTTGCATTTTTATATTTTATAATTCAGAAACAGCCAGAAGGATTTTTATGGAACTTTTTTGAAACTCAGAAGAATAAAATACAGTTCTGTCAAGAACTTGACGATTCTGTCAAGAAGAGGTTTTAGCAGTAGTAGTATTTTTACAGATCTTTGAGTTGCTCGGTGCATTTTACTTAGGAGCAGCTCTCAGGGCAGGATATTTGTGTCAGCTAAAGAGCTGATAGTTTATTTTGGAAAAGGGGTTACTATTACTTGAGCATTGAGACAGATCTTTTAATTAATTTGTAATCACAGTAAAAACAGTGAGTATAGATAGAATTAGGATTCCTTTGTCAGTCTTGGCCCAAGACTAGTACAATTCTGTCAGAATATATGCTTATGGAAGAACTTGTTTTATGTAAGTAGGGTTCTTCAGCAATGCATTACTAGAGGAGGGATACAGGCATCTTGAGGGGCAGGGAGCGGGGAGGTAGGCATCCCTCCATCAGCATCTCTTCTGGTGCAAGAGCTAGGAAGCACTGGGTGAAACTGGCAAAAGCTGAGTTCAAGACGGATTATTTTTCAAGAGCAGGCAATATACTCCTGGAAATCATTGCCGCAGGGTGCTGTGAATGCTCAGTGTTTAAAAGTGTGTCCCTTAGGTCAAGGGGAGATTGGGTTAGTACTTGGAAGAGAAAATCATGGTGGGTTAATAAGTAGAGGGAAACCATATTTGGCTCAGGTAATCTCTTGAGCTGAAAATAGTTGATAGGGAGACCATCAAAGGTGTTTTGCCCTATGTCTACTGTTGGGAATGGGTTGACCCGTTATATTCATTTTTATTTTCTAATCGAATGAAATGTTGTAAGGCAGTTTGTTTGCCCTGGGATTCCAGATGAGTTGTTAAGTGGTAATAGGGGTCAATGCAGTAATACTTTCTAACAGAGCAGTGCACGGGGGCCACATTAGGCTGTTACAAAAAGGACGTGCAGCTGGATCTGATATGAAACCCTTTCTAACGTTGGCCCTTGACTTGTTAGAAGGAAGAGGAAAGTGGGTTCGGAGTCACTAATATTCTTTATTTCACATGCTCTAACAGCAGAATTTGCCTGTCTAGTTTTACCTTTGTAAGTGTGATGACTTGATCCCCAAACTAAGAAGCAAAGGCACTTGAATCTCAAAGAGCGGAATTATGCCTCCCTTCATAAGATACCATTTCAGTATTTACAGCAGTATTCTTTGACAGTCATCCAGGGATGAGTGCTAGTTGTGGATTTTCATAAACTACTATGTTTTATGGCCTCCCATGGTTAAAGTTTCTTCCTGTTTTATTCAGGTGGCTATGTAAATTCTGTAACTGGGCCAGTTTGCTGTGTATTTTAAGATCTGTCGCCTTTCTCATTTGCATACGTACCAGAACAAGAAGCAAAAGATAAGTTTACAGGCAGTCAATTTTTTGCTCAAGAAATTTTGATGCAAAGTTCCACTTACAGCATTATCTTTCAAAAGACATGGTTTATTATATATTACCATTATTGTGATTATAACTTTGCCATTATTTCTTCTTGTCTGGTATTTTTTATGGAACTGTCAGACCCCCAGATTAGAAAAGCCTGTTTTGGCTAGAATCCTCCTATTAATCTTCTTTTGCTACTTGTTGTGGTGTTTCTGTTAATTTATTGTGGAATTTATTGTTTGAGATCAGAAAACTCAATTTAAGATCACATCTTTTAGTATGTCTTTCTTGTTAAGTTTATATTAAAAATTATTCGCTCCTTAAGGAAATGTGTGCATAAAATTACAAACATGAAAGCAATTAAAATAATTGTAGAAGTCGTCATTATCAGTAGATGACACAAGCTCTGTGCTTTTGCATTACTTGTACAGAATTCCATTGTGGGTCTCATTGTGTCAAGGCAGAGATTTGCATTTTAATGGAGAAAGCATGAAACACAGGCCCTGTAACTGTTGGATTGTTATTTAACAAAGGAGTATTGTTCAGAACATAGAGTGTTTTGTTTTAAAGAGCTGGTGGTAATGTAGTGCAGGGCAAGCCTATACTTTCTGTCACTGCAAAATTGGGTATGTGGGTATATGTGTGCTTGACACGTACATGCGTCTCTTAAGCTGTACTGTTTTCTTCGACTGTGTTAGCAAAGCTGAATTGGACTATGGTGTGTTGAATAGAAATTGCTTCAATCCATGCGGAAGTGGAAAACACAGCTTCCATTGCACATCAAAGTGGGCATAGAGGCAGCTAGTGTTCTGCAGAAAGGCACCCCAGGAGCTACAATTTCATCTCTCTTAACCTCAAGATGGGAGAATGGCTTTTAATTCCCACTTCTTTTAACAGTCCCCAAATTCTTCCCTGTAGGCTTCAGTCTTTGGTGTCTGTCTACCCTTATCTCATTTTACTCTTCTTTAGACTGTAATATTTTTAGGGAAATGAGGCAGTTCCATTTTGGGGAAATGAGGCAACCCTCATCCTACATTTGCATGGCTTTGGGAATGCTGTGTTAGTCTTCCATTTCTGGTCACCAGCTGGACAGGGAAAGCACATTAGCTGTGTGTTTTGGACTGTGCTGCATATAAGCCTCCAGTGAGCTGATTTTGATGTTTCTGTGCAGGAGTGATACTCCTGTGCATATCTGTGGTTACTTCATGTTCATTTTGAAGTTCTAAGTGGCCTTAATTGTAGACAAAGCAAGAGCGTAGTAGTGTCTGCTTTATATCACGTGGGAGATAATATTTGCAGTTTCTTTGAATGTTGAGAGAAAAAGAGGTTATTGCTACTCCCTTGCTTTAACTAGGATGCCACTTTTCCTCCCAGTAGACTGAATTAATATTTGGTAAGAGGGGACTCTGCGTGATACAGCTTAATACATATGCTGAATGCAAAGAAAATCTGAGATCATAAAACAGGGTGTACAGAGCTTTGAAGTGACTTTTGTTGGTCAAAACCTGTAAAAACTAAACACAAGACGTGCTTGACTGTAGCTCTTAGACTAGCTGCCCCCCCCCCCAAGAAGGTACACATACCAGTCTTTCATGGAGACACTGCATTTGTTTCTCCTTTTTACATAAAAAGTAATTAAGGATAAAAGTGCATTTTCCTCAGTGAACAGAAAATCTTAATGGCAATGTGAACATTACTCCATTGTGTCAGAATTAGCTCTGCGTGTGTGTATTGGGGGAATTAATGTAACCAGTTGGGAAAATAATGCATTGGGACAGTGGGTTATGCAGCCGCTTGTAGAAGTTACACTATGCATCACAGTGCAAAACCAGTGAAAATAGCACACTGAACAGTATCAGTTCTCATGAATATAGTCTGTTAAATCCTTTGAATAATAAATAATTGGGCCTCTAGTCAAGAGGAACAGAAGTATGTAAGTGCATCAGTATTCTCAGTTTAATATAAGCTTCAGACTCTCGTAAGGCATCTCCTCAGCACTGCAAATCGCTATCTGAGGATCTGCCCCACAGAATATAATAAAGTCAAGGGTTGTGTGCTCAGTCACAAATATTCAACTTCTATAAGCTATAATTGTTATTTAGAGAGAGCTTTCTATCTTAGGTTTATATGTTACCCCTCCATTCCGTATTTTCTTCCAGCTTTCAGCGTAAGAATTGATAGCAATAGTAAGGCCTGTTGTGGAACCTATCTTTTTCCAACAAAAATCCTGATGTTTCTTCTTTTTTTTTAATGTTTTATTGCAATTTCATTATTGTTTCAGAATGCTAAATGAGGTTGGATTTTGAGGGTTGGAAGCACAGGTACAACAGAGACATAATGCAATTATGTTGAATGCCACAATATAAATACAAGAAGGAATTTGATTAGATTTGGAAGGAGAGCAAACTTCGTACTTAGCATAAGCTGAGCTTCATACTTTGTTGTGCCCTACTACCCTTTTTAATGTCATCACCTTGTTGGTAACCTGTAAGAATCTTAACAACATTTCTAGGAAAACATATCCCAGCCTTGTCCTGAACTCCCACCTGGCACGCAGTTCCTGCTAATCGCAGCACTTGTGTGCCTGCGTGTACAGAACACAGCGCCTCATGGCCCTTCACTTCTGAGCAATAAATGGTTTTCCGATCAACCTGCTGGCCTCATTCTCTTCTACAACTGTAAAGACATTAGTGGCAAATACATGGCCTCCAGAATAAGTCTCTTTATGAAACAGCATCTGAAAGACACGTAAAGGCTGTATTTACGTTACAAGGCAGACACCCCACAGGATGTCCCTCAGTCTGGATTCCCAGGCAGGGTCTCTGGAAGGCCCTTCGGTGGGAAACGTGGACATGCATGTGGGAAGGGAGGAGCTGTGCTTTCTGGTAGGATCCCTCTGTGGTCATTTACAGATAAAAACTGCTTTCCAGAACAAAAATGGCCTCTAGAACAGCAATCTTGAAACAATTTCCTGCGTAAGCTTATTCTGTGTGCTTCCAGCTTTTTAGCTACTTTAAGTTACTTTTGTGTATCTTTATCAGCTAGATTATTTTTAGCACTGTTGAGGCCAGAGTTTTCATGCCTTTACTCACTGTCAGTAGTCCTTTATCTTGCAAGCAGTTGGACTGTAAAATACAGGAATATAACGCTATCTAATGAAAATAAGGCTCTTGGAGATAGTTCCTACAGTAAACGTACTCATTTTTGAGCCTTGCACTAATATTATGGCCCAGCTGACTCCTAAATTCATTTTCTTTCCCTGTTGTTTAAATTGCCATTTTTATTTCAAGTCCTGATCTTGTTGTTTTCTCCTAAATTGTCTACAAAATTCAGCTCCCGATGCTGTAGGAGTGACATCAAATTGCTGCTGAAGACAGTGGAAGTGTTCCTATTAACTTATTTGGGAGATGAGGGCAGAAGCAAGATTTTGCCATAGATCTTTATTGCTATGTCTCCTACAATCAGCCTCCTGTCTTTGTTTCATAAGTAATTCCATGTGCCTAGTTGGAGAAAAGACGGTAGTGACCTTGGGAGGAATGCGTGTTGGATGGTGTATCTGCAAGGTAAACTGGCAGCATGTTAATGATCAACACTGTTCTTACCACCCTGAGCTAGAAAAAAAAGTTGAGGAATTCAAAACCAAAGCAAAACAGCATTTTGTGTGGCAGTTGTGAAATTCATGGCCGCGCATATGTAGGAGTTTGAGAAACATTTTATCTCGGTCTGGAACCACTAACAACCTCTCCATGAACCCAGACTGAGACATGAGCCTAGCGCTAATCAGATTTCATGTTGTAGACAGTTGTTTGGCTGCAGAAATCGAGGAAGGGAAAAACTTTTGTCTCATTTTCTCTCAATTCCTTGATTCTCCACCCATGGATGCTTAGGGAATCTAGAATAATTCAGCTAAGGTGGGGGCAATTAGTATGGCTTACAACTAACAACTGGGAAATAAGAATCAGGCCTGTAACTGCAGATTTTGAGGAAAAAAGAGGTATGATCTGGGGAAATTTGAAAGATGCTGTGTAAGAAGATCAAATTGTAATGGATTTGAGTTCTGATGGAAGCAGCAGAACAAGTTCATATATCACCTATAAGCACAGAGTATTAGCATGTTGTAAGTGTATTTCTGCACTATACTACAGCAAAATAGAGCTGGCACGATTAGCTCCATGTAAAACAAACCCACATATTTTGAGCATGTTCTCCCAGTTTGTCACATGCTATTAAAATATGGGGGTGTGTGTTAAGTTTTTGTGCAGCATGGGACTTCTCTTCCGTGCTGGGAACAGAGTCTGCATCAAGCTGCAAACCCCACTTTGAACATGGAGCTTAGTTTCTTTCCTGGCAGCCTCTGTTCCTGTATTGTTATAAAATCTACCAGGGAGAAGGAGAGTATCTGCAGTGCCAGAAAGCAAAAATAACAGGTCATTTTAACTACGATGAACATGTATTTAAATAGAGTGATGTTTTACAAAAAGTTGGCTATTGCCCCAGATAGATCATTTTTGAGCTTGAAACACAGAGGAATAGTAACTAAGCAACAGATCGGCTGGTGGGACTTGGATCACCTAAGGAGGCTAATGGAAGACTCCCCAGGTGAAGAGGATAGGGATTATAAAACAAAAGTGCTTGCAATGTGGAGGTTTGGAGAGAAAAAGAGGAAACAGATTGCTTTAAAAAGGGAAAACTGGTTCCCTTTTCTCAGGAAGAGCTGTTCGTTGAACCTCTGACCTAACCCCAAGGAGTGCTGAAATGTGGCAAGGAATTTGAAGTGTAGTTGGGCATGTGAGCATCTGTTGTTTCACAGATACCTGTATTTTTTATGTTACTGCTTTAGGTAGAGAGTCTTGACTCCTTGAAAAATTTAGAGACTTTATGAGATTTAACTTGTCTCCTTATGCACAAGGTTGGAGCTGTTGACAAATTAATGCCTAAGGAATTATGGGGTCTCTGGAGCCAACACTGCTCCTGTAGCCCTCGTACTGCACTCCTGGGAAGGTCGTACTAACCAGTCTCTACCTAGCAAGAGCACTAGAGAAAGGAACTGGAGTTTTTGCAGAGATCTAAGAAAAATGAAACCAAACAGCCCAAGTATTATAGGACACCAAAGCAGACAGGATATAATCAAGGCCATATAGCACCTTGTGTAGATAGCTAAGAGCTCTAGCTTTCAGAAAAGGAGCAGAATTTGATTATTTTTTTTAAATACCATACATTTCAGCTTTTTTTTCTTTTAATCATCTTGGAATACAAGAGGAGTAGAAAAAGCCGTTTTATGCCTGTATT
>VYZV01022087.1:8514-21132 GCA_013401275.1 Pandion haliaetus | reverse complement strand
GAAAAATGGGAGAGATTTTAACTATGGTTAGTCAGGATTAGAATTCAAGAGAGTAAATCAGAGAAATCACCTGGAGCAAAAAAAGGATATAACTCAATAGGGAAAAGTGCAAGATGCTACCTTTGGGCAAAAATAATCAAATGTAGGATGGAGAACAATGAAGTGCTCAGGTGACTGTTCTACAAAGGACAATGTGGTACTCCTGATATATTACCAACATACAAAGGTGTTGCAAAACCCCCCACGAATAGTGGAGTGGATAAACAGAAATACAGGCTACAAGACACAGGAAATAATCCCTCATCATATGGCACTGGAAACTCTTCAGCTATAATGCTGTGTNTATAATGCTGTGTTCCATTCTGGACACTCAACAAAGTCATGCATCACCTAGCAAGTGTCCAGAGAAAAACAAAAGAATTACTAGAGCTGTAGAAAATATGGTCTGAAAGAAATTAGGAATATAGTCTGGGTATATTTGTTCTGAAAAAGCAAGACAGATTCAAATTGGATGTTAGAGAAAACTTCTGAATGTTGAAGGTGTTGAAGTGTTGGAATAAAATTCATGAGGTTGTAGAGGTTGTTTAAAAACAAGCTAACTAAAGACTTAAAGAGCAGGTCAGGAATGATAAAGTTGTAATTCATTTTGCATTGGGCTAAAGCGGTGGGCTACGTGACCCTGAGAGATCCCTTTCAGCCTTAGCATTCCATGTCTTCTCCACAACCTAATTAGTTCTATGGGATTTCAGCCTAGTGAAGCAGAGGACCAGTCTCTGTCCTAATTACTCCATCTTTCCAAATTGCCTCAGAAATACCTTTTTTTTTAACATGAAAACTGCTTGCTCAGATGTTTTTAGCTGTGACTATTTAGTCATAATATTTATTTTCAGTATCCTTCTGTAGATTAAGGATTAGGACATCCTGGTGAGGTCTTAAATTAAGTCCTATAAACCATAGGGCTAGAGTGTGTTACTACAGACAGAAGATTATTGTGTTGTTAACTAGCTTGAGCTAGCTAGCTTAATACCATGCAGGAATGGAGCACAGATTGCTTTCTCAAATGGCTGAATGAATCATTTCACTAATCCATTCATGGCAGGAGGGTAAGAGGCTGATGTGTCACTTTGATACCATTTCCTTGAAAAGCAGCTGGAACTCTTCATATGTGAACTGAGCCATTGTCACTTATGGTCTGTTCAGGGAATTCTTTTTCATGGGCCTTATTACTTTCACTATTTCCAGTTCTTTTCATAGAATACTCAAGACTATTTTAGACACCTTTTGCACCTAAAGATACAGCACAGTAATTGAAATGGAATTAATTATTCATTCTCCAATCAGTATCTGAAAAGTGCCAGACTATTTGTTTGACATTCTAAAAAGAGCTGGTATGGCATACTGTTGCATGCTGACCCCTTCTGATCACTCGGTGTGCACAGACTGCAACAGAGTAATTAGCCATTCCTAAAGGTGCAAGACTGGTTCTTTTGCATGTGTAGTGGTTGTCATTCTCCTTGACTCATTTCTTTCCCATTCCCAGATTGCATGAATTACATGATTATATGAATTCCTGCTCTCTTGATTCCCTAGTCGTCTGCTGATGGAGAGCTCTTCACAATGGGGATTTTCCACTAATTATCTCTAGCCATTTTAAATTGTGTGTTGAAAAGTGACTTTGTAGAGCAAAGTTTCCAGCCTAGGATCTTTCCTCACAGGTGTCTCCATAGTTTTACTTCTCTTCCATACTTTTACTTATGTTTTACCAACATAACTAGAAACAGAGTCAAATACTCTATTTTTTTAATCAGTAAAATGTATCTGTTGACACTTGCCCATTAAATTAAACATCTATAAACTGCAGAGAGTTAAAATGTATTGCATTTGCCTTTGTTGTAAAGGGATTTATAATAAAGTATATTTTATGTTCAGATGAAGCTTTCTCCTGTAGGTTATTTGGTTGTAAGCTTCCTCTCTCACATGTTACGTTAAAGTTTTATCTCTTCCTTGTCTAGCAATTAACTGGTATCTCACTTCTATCTGAGTAGAGAAGCAAGCCACCTATTTCAGTGGGTCATCTGTTTTCTAGCAGAACAGTGACTTCAGGCTGGTTGGGGTTGTTTTGATAATATGGTCAATGTTAGGTATCTCGAAATCCTGAATCTTTAAAATATGACACATGGATAGCTACATTATCCAAAAGCCATGGGGCAGAGCCCATAGAAATCAACAAAAATCTCCTGTTCCAGAAGAAACCTCGAAACCTATGTATTTAACAACTATGATCCATGGTGATGTATGCAACTTGTTGTTTCCCACCTCTCTCCTTCCTGATTCCTATCCACCAGCCTACATTTGCCAAAGTTATTAGCTGGAGGCTGAGAGAATATTTGGGGAGGTATCACTACTGCTGTCTTCTGCTGTTCTCTAGACGTCCACTATTGGCCACTGCAAGAGGTGGGATCCTGGGCTACACAGACCTTTGGTTTGACTGCTTTTATGTTTCTATGTTCCTGTAAGCCTGAAAGTTCTCTGCACAAGTTAGCTTGTGATTGATAAATTCTTAGATTCCATCCATACTGGTACACTCCAGTCTGAGGTGCAGACTCTGTAATTGTTCCTGAACAGCTTGCTTTAATGCCAAGAACTGAGAGCAGGGAAGTGGTGCTGGAATACAGAAATGTGAGAAGATATGCTTGAGGGGTTTGAGTAATTCCTGAGGTCAGGAAAAGATGGGAGCTGGAACAAGGTTTCAGAGAGATAGGTGATTAGGATATAAGCCTCAGATGTGCCAGGATGTGCATCTTCAGACTGGAAGTTAGGACATATGTGAGAAAATGGAACACACAGACAGAGGCTGCAGGGCAGGTAGTGACAGAGAAGAAAAGGGAATGCATGGTCCTTTTGAATGCCGATTAGGATTCCTGAGTTAGCTGGTAAAGAGACAACATAAAATATTAGTTTATCTCTCCCTAATGACTTAGCTGCACAGAATTCACAGATGATAGTTTTCTCCTGCTTTTATTTGCTATTATCTCATGTCACCAGAATTTGTTCTATAAACTCCTGAGGTTTTGAACTTTTTGGATGAGCCCCAGGGATGTAAATTTGCTTCAACAAGATAGAATTTCTGATGGTTGTTTTTCTAGATTGTCTTTTAGGAAGTTATCTCCTAAAAGTAATTTGGAAAGTGTCAAAAAGTAGAGAGCACTCAAACTCAAGCTGCTTGTGAAAACTTAATTCAAACTCCTGGAATATATGTACTGTGATATAGTCTTATTTATGAGATCACATACTATTTTTACCACAGGCCATTCCTTCCTTCCCTACAGAGGCCATCCAGCATACAGAGCATGAAGCCATAAAGTAGCCTGTTGTTTGTATGACCCTTTCCTCATCTAGTACAAAAGCTACACAGTGCAGTGACTGAGGCAGAAGATTTCAGAAGAAAAAGTTGGTTGTGTGTTTTGGACTGAAGAATTTCTCCTGAACAACTGGATTCTCTCCTTGTCTGATTTCAATGAATCCTGTGTGAGGCTGAAACTCATTTAATTCAGATTTGGAATAGGCAATGAGAGACGTGTATTTTTCACTTCCTAGGTACCCAGCCTCATGCTCTGGAGACTTCTCAACTGCAAGCAAAGTTGATGTCAGATGTGATTGCCAAATGAAGTGTAAAAATAAATGCTATATCCTTGACAAACATAGCCATCCAAAACAGGCAGACAACACACATTTTTGACACTAATATAATTGTACCTTAGTTCTCTATGTATAAAATGGGGATGAGTGGACTAATGTTTATGAAGCTGTCATCTGCCAGTGATAGATGTTAAAAGAATCACAGAATCATAGAATATCCTGAGTTGGAAGGGACCCACAAGGATCACTGAGTCCAAGTCCTGACTCCACATGGGCCAACCTAAAAGTTAAACCATGCATCTAAGAGTGTTGTCCAAATGCTTCTTGGACACTGACAGGCTTGAGATCATGAGCACTTCCCTGGGGAGCTTGTTCCAGGGGTTGGCCACCCTCTTAGTGAAGAACTTTTTCCTAATATCCAATCTGAACTTACCCTGACGCAGCTTTAAGCCATTCCCTTATGTCCTATCACCAGACACCAGAGAGAAGAGATCAGCACCTCCTTCTCTGCTCCCCTCTGAGCAGAAGCTGTAGACAGCTGTGAGGTCACCCCTCCATCTCCTCTAAGCTGAACAAATCTAGTATCCTCAGCTGCTCCTCCTAAGTCATGCCCTCCAGTCCCTCCACCATCTTTGTTGCCCTCCTTTGGACACATTCTGATATTTTTATATCCTTCTTATGTTGTGGAGCCCAAAACTGCACACAGTACTCAGGGTGAGGCCACACCAATGCTGAGCATAGCAGGACAATCACTTATTTTGACCAGTTAGCTATACTGTGCCTAATGCACTCCAGGATGTGGCTGGTCCTTTTGGCTGCCAAGGCACATTATTGACTCATATTGAGCCTACCATCAACCAAACCTGCCAGATCTCTTTCTGCAGGGCTGTGCTTGCACTCCAGGCTCTTGTCCCCTAGTATATGCATATATCCAGGATTACACCATCCCAAGGAAAATTATTTAGAGCATGGAATGGTGTTTCTTAAGAAAAGCATGAACTGAATACCCTAACGTGGGGATAAAACAAAATGTTGAAGGGTATGCATGAATGTCATTCACCTTATATGCTGAATGAGACAGAGGTGATGTGAAAAAGGAGTATTAGTGCAATTTGGGAATATGACATAATGCATACGCTCAAATGTGCATTGCCAATTAATAACTAGTTCAAGGGGTGGAAAGCACAGGAGCAGGTCTGAAGGTGGGATCACAGGGTGGGGATTTTTGAGTCTGACTCAGCAGAAGCTGACAAAGTAGGACGAGGAGCTGCCTGTTGAGCTGAACATAGGCAGCGAGACTCAAGGACAGGAGATAGCAGCTCCAGGGAGTGGAGAGTATGGGAGGCATTTCTCAGAAGCCATGTCATGAATTGGCTGTGATTTTCAGAGTTAGCTTTTTAGAACTGAACTGAAATTGCATGGGCATGTAGGGAATGTTGCATTTCCTAACCTGTAAGCATTTGACTTTGCAAACTTATGATTGCTTCAATTACTTTTTTGTGTATAACATTTATTTAAAATGGAGAGCGCAAGAATGGTTTAGAACAAAATGAAATGTTTGTGAAAGAAGATTATAGTTTTAGAGTAAGAGCAAGAGATGGAAGGCAAGGTACTTTAAGACACACTAGAAAGTTAAAAGGGAATGATGGACACTTTGGAGGACCACAGAAGAGAAGACCACAACAGATTCAGAATTGGGGGTGGGTGTGCACCAGTGAGAGGACCGAACTTTAGGATCAAGCACTGGTTAATGCAACGAAGGAGGAAGAAAAATTTTGGTTATGCAGAAAACAGGCTGCAATAAGATGACAGACGCTTAAAGTACAAGAATTTTAGTTTTCTGGACACAAGTGAAAGTCTCATTTTGTAGTCATTCTAAAGGAAGAAATGGTAAGGCCAGTAAGGAGTCTTATTAGAGTCTTATCACACAATCTTGTCTTCGTGGAAAGTAGGGTTGGATCCTTCACATTTGCAAGGCTCTGTGCGGCACATATTTTGAGTCTCGTGGCAAGGGAGGGACTGTGCTGTTTAGCACACTCTCCCATCCACCTTATACTTCAGTGAAGCCGTGGTGGAAAGATCATGTAGTAAATTTCCTGACTGTGTCCTGCCCTAACTCATTTTTCCAAATGGCCTTTTAGCATATAAAACAGCAATGCATTAATCCAATCTGAAGGTACTGATGACCATGGCACAGTCCTCATCCAGCAGGAAAGGACAAGTTGCCTAAAAAAGCAACTTTGTTCATTGCTAGAACAGGCTCAGACACTGAATGAAACTGAAGAAAAATGGCTTTGCTCTGGAAATGAAAAGGTTTGCAAAAATCACCATATTTCCAGTTCTTGTCTATGAAGTACATGTCAAAATATTGTCAAAATTATCATCACAGTGATTTACAGTAAGAGAATATTATTATGATCTTTAATAATTTGATTTTTAAATTAAATTTCCTACAAGAAATTTCTTAATGTTTTAAAAAATGACCTATTTTAAGCCTTATGAAATAGAATTCACTTCACAATTTCATATTTTGAAGGTTTTTTTTCTCTCAGCCAGCTCTAAACAATGCTAATAACCAATTAAAAACTGTATTGTGGATCTTACTGAGATAAAGCAGAAGCCAGATCAAAATCACCTGATTGCACATGCAGGAAGATCAACATGTTGATCCAACTGAAAATTGGCCAATTTTTAGCCACATGAATGCTCATGTCAGCATAGAAAGGTGACAGAACTTTATAGCCAGTCATTAAGGAGAGGACAGGACCGCTACTTTTGACAGCTGCTTTATCATGCAGCAACTTGCCTGTTGTGAAACCACACACTAAACCTCATGGAGCCTGATCTTACTCAAGCTCCTCAATATGAGAAATACCAGGAAAATAAAGGAATACCATAAGCCAGATTTAATGGAAAGAAACAGATTTGAAGGTTCCTGTATACTGAAGCTCGCTCTTTCAACACTGTTCTTACAGACCCCACAGGAGGAGATCTTCAACCTGCCAGGAGAAGGTTTAGGAGAAGACTAGAAAAGGTTTGATCTACCATATCCAGTACTTGATTAATATTTGTAATCAAATAGTTTTTGAGATCCACTAATGAAAACCTAGAAAGAAATTGGATTTAGAATGAATAAGGCATTTTTTTTATATATACGAATACATACACAGATGCTGCTCCAAAGATAGGTTATGGTATGAGAAGCTAGGTTCATGCAACAACTCCCTCCTGCTGAAAAGGAGTCATTCCATCCTCCTTCAGGCTGCATGGTCTTCTGTGCTGTCTTTGGGGGGGCTTCAGTACCTGTCTGACATATAAGTCACTTCAACTTACTAAGGTGGCAAAAAGCTATTCACTTTTTTGTTTTCCTTAATTGGTTTAGTAGGTTGGAGAACAAATGTTATTAATGGCGGCAGGGCCCCAAATATAGCTGAATGTCATAGCTGACAGCTTTTCTCAGCAAAATGTCACTAAATCAACATGAAATGATACCATTTTAGACTTGGACTTACAGTTTGAGGACGGTATAGAAAAGCTAGTTGTAGAAAATTATCCTAAAGTTGATTTGGTGTAAATTGCATGGAAGGAAAACAAAAGTAGGTCTGTATCTAAGCCCCTTGATTTCATAAGGCAAATTTTGGTAAACTAAGGGACCTAGTTAATCAAGTCAACTGAACTGAGGAGGTCAGGAGTCTGAAAGGGGAATGATTTGCTGTTTCTTCAAGGGGCAGGCGCTAACACAGTGCATAAAAAGGATAACTGAGAATAAGTAGAGAACTTTCAGGGGAAGAGGGACTGACTAGCAAAAAAGCTTTGCTACACATCAAGAAGCACAGAGATAAGATGGTATTTTCCAGAGCAGAATGAGGTACCGAACAGGAGAGTGTCAAATTGAAGAGTGTCTGCTAGTAGATTTCTTTGGGAGTTATTCTTGGGATTAATCTTATTGTTTGGCAAAGAAGAGAAAATAAGCTTATTGCATTGGCTGGTTTCACAAAATTAGGCAGCATCATCAACACAGCTGCGGTGGGATATCGTATGGAAAAACAATGAATGACCTTGATGATTAAACTAATGGAAACAAAACAAACTGCTGTAATACAAAAGCAAGGTCATACACTTGGAGGCTAATAAAAATCTTGCTGTTAACAGAGAACTTTTCCAGTAAATAAGTGGTGTAGAAAAGAACAGAGGTACTGCTAGAATAGATGGTGGTTATCTAATGTAGTTGTGCAAAAAGGCAACTGCATACCCAAGACTGTGATATTTCATGGAGGTATGGAAATACTAATGTACTGTACAAGGTAGTAATTCAATTTCAAATGGAATATTATGGGAATTTGAACCCACATTCAAGACAGATGAGTTCAGACTGGGACAGGTGGCAATAGAGGCTAGCAGAAAGATTAGTGGAATGAAGATCTGTTGAGCAAGAAGAGACTAAAAGATCTTTGTTTAGTCTAGCAAAAGGAAGGCTGAGAGGGAATATGATTACTGTCTATAAATATATCAGGGGTAAACACCAGGGAGGGAGAAGAGCTATTTAAGCCAAAGGACAAATACTGGCACAAAAGCAAATATATTCTTGAATAAATTTAGTTTGGAAATTAGAGGAAGGTTTCTAACCACCAAAACAATGAAGTGCTGGAACAGATTTGCAATAGGAGTAGGGGTTAAACATATCAAACGACCATTAAGATGGAGCATGAAAAGTTTCTGGAAGGGATTATATGACACAGTTTCCTGTAATAGCAAGAAACTGGACTGAGTGACCTAGGGAGTCTCTTCCAGTTTTAAGGTTCTATATTCTGTTTTGCACTGTCATTTCTTATCCATAAAGACAAGAGATTTATCCAACTAAAACCTTCAAATGTTTAAAAACTAATAAAAACTATTTTGCAAGTAAAAATTATGTTGATTATTGTAAACTCACTGCAAGTGATTTCAGAATAACACTTTATTGGGTATTACATTCTTAGTCTTTATTGGAATGTCTTCTGTGGGGAGGTTTCCCAGTTTAGAACATAAGTTATTCTTTACTTTTTCAAAACTGAAATATGGGATGTGGCATAAAGCTCATTTGAAGACATATTATATCATGCAATGAATAGTAATTATATAGGATAGAGTATATTGTCTCTTTATTTGACCTTTTGAAAGATCATTTTGGTTAAATAAATTGCAAATTAACCAGCTGAATGCAATTTATTTATAGTTACATATTGATTTGTTTATAAACATTGTGAAAAGTATATGTAGTTCAACAACCATAATGAAAACCACAGGTAATGTTTTGTAGAAAGCAATTTTTTTCAATTTTTTTACAGAATGGGTTCTGTTATGTACAGTACAAACATATACACACATATGGTATCCTTTCATTAAGAGCTTTAGTCTATAAAGAATAGCTGCAATGAAACTCAAAAAATTGGAACACCAACAGAGGGAATATTATATAACAAACCCCAAATGATCAAGGTGTTACTGATCATAGGCGTTTTAAGATTCTACTTTTTTTGTTTGTTTTTTTTAACTTTTTCCTTCCACTACTATTTCTTGAAGTTGTGTTGGGCAACCAAGTAGTAGATCTGAATTCCATTATGCCATCACCATGAAAGCACAACATGTTCCATCAACCAGTAAGTTTGTCCACATCTTTCTTCTTTGTGATGGCCAAGGGAGGATTGAGGCTAAACAGACAAAGAAGTGAGACTGAGGACAGAAAAGAAAGAGAAGTATTGACAGAAACGGTAGGGGAAGAAAGCACAGAAAAGAATAAGGTAATGAGGATAAATAAAACTGTGTAAGGCAGAGATTACAAGGTTTGTGGGGTGGGGCAGTATAGAAGCCAACAATGACATGAAAGAAATTTTGGCGTCACATACTTACAAAGGATTACGCTCCCATTTTCACTTCTACAGGTAGTGGAAACACACAGACATTTCTATGAAGTTTTATCTGCATTCCAAACACAATTTTTTCCAAGCCAATCTTCAAATCAGTTGTAATAAACTGTGTTCTAAAGGGTTTAATGAACCTCTACTTTCCAAGTGTTACACACATCTAGTGGTGAAAGACATCTTGTTCAAGTATTTCCTCTTCATTCCTCAGGACTCTGTTCTAGACACCTGGACAATTAGATTGATGGAAACCTAAACAGTGTTCAGGCTGAAGAAGTCCTTCAGTGAAAGGAATATGTTTCCTTCTAATTCTGGAACAAATGCCACAATTCTTTATCATATAAATACTGCTGATAGCAGGAGGTAGCTTTAAACTATGTTCATTCTGTTCCTACAATATACTGCGCATCAGTTGAAGGTTGGCTTGGTAGTGTTCTTAAGATTCCTGCCCAAACATAAACTCTTTAAAATATATCAGATTGCTCTTTCTCAGTTCAAATACAGTTGACTGCTTTTTGAGACAATTTTACTCCATGACAGATAGAAGGATGTCACTCTTCTTGTAAGTCATTGAGCATACTGTTGGTTCAGCTTTGTTGAATTTATCTACTGCCAGTCAATATATTTGACGTTTTTTAGTGAAGTTGCTGACATCAGGCCTGTCCATGAAAGCAGTGGTGTGGAGCCTATAAATACATCCGTTTCAGATCTCTGGTGTTCATGAAGAAATTTTACTGCTTAGTGTTTGAGCTAATGCTAACTCTTTCAAACCATAAAAAAGAATTACTCCATCTGGATTATTCTTAAAAATAATCTGAATTATACATGGTTTTACAGATGAAGCAGAATTTACATAGGTGTCTGAACACTTTCCTCCTTAATCCTGATGTCAGTTGAAAAAATAATGGAAAAATCATGGTGTATTTAATTATTTTTGTCTACATTTGAACACATGAATTAAAAAATAGGGTTACATGTCTATAGGGGAACAAGGGTCCTCTGGAGTTCTAGACTTTTATATATAAATACATTTCAGTACAGTTCCAAAACTGCAAGCAAAACCATTAAAATTTCTGTTTGAACTGTATAATCTAAAACATTAATGAAAATGGTCTGTTGCTACATAAAAATCCCAGACAACACTGCTAGTTAATGTCTATTGCTAGGGCAGTGGTAAGAAGAAGGTGCTCTTTGGTTAGTTTTTTAATGACTAGTGATAGATTTCACTTAACGTGTTCTAAACTAGAAACCCACTTATTTTCTACTATCCATTTCTGGTAGAATGTGAAAACAGGTGCTTAAGTTCTCTTGAATTTCTTGCTGAACTTTAACACAAATTAAATGTTTATGGATAAGCCCTGTTGTAGAACAAAAGACATCTTCCTGAGATGTACAGTTGGAAAAGTTGGAAAATATGTAATGTGGAGGATGACCTAGCATGGTTTTGACTATTACCACCCTAGAAGATATTCAAGGCTAATAATGGAAATGGTCAGGAGCCAGCTGACCTGATGGAGCATGTGAGATTCAATGTTGAAATTTCAACAGCTGTCTGGTTACTGTGATCATAATTAGCCGGACAGTGTGATGCTGTAGAACAAAGTTTATTAATTTACAGGGCAACTTTGAGGACACCTTCAAAACAGATGGTGATTCATCTCCACGGCACTTTCTTCCTGGCAGTGGTTGTCAGAGCTGTTTCGCCATCAGGCATGAGCAATGGTGGTGCCAGCTGCCACCAGCCCTGAGGTAACTCTCTCCCCCCACACCAAGTAGCTCTTCCAAGCTTCATCTGATGGCTAGGATGGTGTGAAAAAAAAAGAATAATAATTCATATCAACAACATACAGCAACGGTGTTGGAGAAGCTTTTGGCTTGAGTTGTTGACTGAAGCCTGTGTCTCCGGGTGGGACCATTAGGAAGAAATTAGATGTATTGTTGTGACAATAGAAGATAGAAAATTTCTGGTCTCTCCCACACATGAAAATTATTAACTAAACACATGAAGGGTGGTGGAGGAAGGAGGCAGCCCTTAAGTGACTTCTGCGCCGCCCCAGAGCAAGGCTGCTCCGCGGGCTCTCCAGGCTAATCCCTCGGTAGACTCCCAGCTCCGGGCAGGAAATGGCGCCGGCGGTTTGAACCCGGCTCCTTGCGCATGCAAGAGGCTCTCTCCAGGGGACACTGCTCCGCGTGGTTGACACGAATTGATACCGGGAGAGGAGGCAGGGCGGGTATTTGCTCTCTCTCTCCCTCTCCCTCTCCTGGGCAGAGGAGAATGAGTCAATGAGGCAGAGCGGGACCAGCGCGCCAAACGGCAGGCTGCGCTCCCCAAGTCCTCGAAGGAGCGGGCGTGAGTGCCATGGCCAGCGCGGGCGGAAGGAGCCGCGCAAGGGAAGTGCGCATCCTCCATTTTGGCGGAGGGCGGGCGGAGAGCTTGGCTCCCGGCGCCTGGCCGCCGCAGCACTCTTCCCCAGCCAGCGGGACTGGCCCGGCTCCTCTTCCCGCGGGGAGCCGCGCAGAGGCGCTTCAAATGGGCGCCCCGCTGCGCCTCACGTTGGTTCGAATTGGACCCAAGCTCCCCGCAGCAGCTTCCGACAAAATGGAGGACGCCACCACTGCTACCAACACCACCATCACCAGCAGCTCCTCCAGGAGCCATGTCGGCGGCTGACATGGCGCCCTCCCCCGCAGCGGGTGGGGGCAGGAGGGCGTCCTAGGGCGAGGACGGCAAGGAGGCGCTGCTCGGCGGGGCAGGCTGCGGGGGAGGCACCCTCCCCGGGATACGTGCGCTCTCTCCCTTTCCCCTGTGGGAGCGCTTCCATTATCCACGCTCTGTCCCTCATGGAAATGGCCCCAGGTTCAAAGCCCTGCTGAGGGAAGGAGCGGGGTAGCAGCTCCCTGAGGAGCCCCGCCAGCCCTATCGCTCGGCGGCGGGAAACGAGGTGGGAGAGGTGAGCCCGCGCCCCACGGCGGTGGCCGTGGCGCCCACAGGGGCCGAGCGCAAGGCTAGGATGGGCAGCGCAACCTCCTCGCTGGCGGCCGGCCGGAGGAGCGCAGCCGACCCGGCCCTGCCCCGCCG
>VYZV01022085.1:8970-29431 GCA_013401275.1 Pandion haliaetus | reverse complement strand
TTTTGAAAGGCAGTTGTGAAAAGTTGATGTCAATGTACTGCTTTTTAGGCATCAGGTACATGAAAAAGAGGAGTTCAAAGCACTGAAAACATTAAATATTTTCTACCAAGCTGGGACATCAAAAGCTGGCAATCCTGTTTTCTACTACATTGCTCGGCGGTAAGGAATCTTTCACCTTCTCTGTCTGAAATAAACATGTAAAATCGAAAGCATCAAGTGTGTATAAGAAAGGGACACCAACTTTGTAACAAACAAGAATCTGAAAATAGCTTATTTGTCAAATTTTGATAACAGTATTTTGTAATTGAGTTGTTTCCTAAAATAGAACTGTCATAGTTTTTCCAGCCAGGAGTATGTGAGTATCTGTGGAAAAATACGTAAAATTTTAAATACATTTTATTAATTTTTCACTGTCTCAAGTAAACTACATCTACACCACATTACTGTTAACCCCTTATCAGTGATTTTAGCATATTCATTTTCTTAAGTATAAAATGAGTAACAAGCTAAAACATGGGATAAAGTTTCTCAAAATGGTCCGTGTATCCCATTTTAAAGAGTAATACAAGTATTTAGAAGTTTCACACATAGTCAAGACCATGATGTTGCTTCAGTTTCACCGTTGTGTTTTAAATGACAATAATACCATGGTTTTGGAAATGATTGAGATCTGTGGAAATATCACTATAAAGTAATAAGAAAAGCAGCTGTTGGCATGTGAACTTTGCAAAAGACTGTGTTTTTCCAATAAGGCAAAATTTTGAAAGTTTTAAGTCTTCCCTACTCTGGAAGATAGTGATTCATAACAATGAGTAACGTATGCTGCTGTATTGAAGAATTTGGGAAGAATATCCCAAGATCAATATTAGTCAGCTTATGGTCAAATTAGTCACAATTCTCTCTTTTAACAACAACAAAAAAAACCCCCCAAAACAGCATCTGGTTTTATTTAAATTAATGCTAGCAGTTGTAAAGCTGGTTCTAAAGTAAGAATGTAACTGAAACTATCTGCACCATAAAATCCATGGACGACAGTGTGTTCAAAACAGTATCTGTAGTAGTTACACTGATTACTAAAAGTCATTCTTAGCCCTAAAGAAAAGGAAAATCATGCTCACAACCAGGTGCAGTCAAAGAGAGAGCTGTAAAGATAAGATTAGAGCTGTCATACCTTTTCTCTGTGCTGTGTTGTTGGTGCCTTTGCTTTTGGTACTGCTGTTGCTGGTGGGGTGTTGGCTGGCAGCAGTGGGACTGCTGGTTTTGGCACTGGTGGGGTACGTGGTGGTGCTGTCGAAGTCTGTGAAGTTCTCAGCAGCACTGATCATGGTAGTGAGAGTCCTGATGTCAGTGTGGCACTTACGGATGCTGGCAGATCCTGTATGGATGTTCATGGTCGGATTATTGCCGATGCATTTTCTGGCAGTGGGGCTCTTGGGTTTGCTTCTGCTGCTGTTGCCAATATGGTTTTTGCTGGTGCTGCTGGTGGTAGCTGAGTTCATGCTGGTGGAGCTGCTTGTGGCACCAGTGCTGGTAGAAGTCACGTGGTTGCTTTGGCTCATCCTGGTCCTTCTGTTGCTGGTGGGGTGCTTGTTTGTGACGCCAGGGGGATGGCTGCTGCACCGGTGGGGTGCTTGCTTGTGGTACCCTTGCTGCTGATGTGCTTATCTGTGGCATGGTTAGGAATGGTTGTGGTCCCTGGGGAGCTCTTGCTTGAGCTGCTTGTTGGGGTAAGGCTGGGAAGAGACCTCTTGATGGCGGTGCCAGTGCTGTCCACGGTGTGC
This sequence comes from Pandion haliaetus, assembly GCA_013401275.1. Classification (NCBI taxonomy): domain Eukaryota; kingdom Metazoa; phylum Chordata; class Aves; order Accipitriformes; family Pandionidae; genus Pandion; species Pandion haliaetus. The sequence goes on along the minus strand of VYZV01022085.1, from coordinate 27,650 downwards.
TCCTTGCTGGTACTGGCACTGCTACTTGGGGTGCCAATGGTGGCAGTGTCGTTGATGGTGCCACTTCTGGCAGAAAGTATTGTTGTGATTTGAAGAGATGTCATCAGTGGTGGACCTTCTGCAGACCCTTTGAGTTCATGTAAGAACATGAAAACAAGCAGAGGAAATCACTTCTTCAGCAGTATCTTCTGTTTGTATTCAACAAATTAAGGAAATAGTCAGTACACATTTGCAGTCAAGGCATTCTTCAAATTTACATGTTTCTAATGAAAATCATACCCAACAGGCATGTAGGATTTTTTCAATTAATTAAAATTTTAGATCCTTAATTTTATTAATTTTCGTAGTTTTTCATTGTTTTCAGTAGTGCTTTTTACTCGGTAGATTGAGTTAAAAACTTAATTTCCTAGAAAATCTGTGCTCTGTTATACCATGTAACTTTTGTCATTTCCTCTCAGAAATTTTCAAATAAGGAGCAATTTTAATGATTGGAAAATTTTATTGTTTTGCCATTGGACAATAGACATACCTTATTCTAAATTCAGGTTGGAGGCTAAAATAATGAGTGAGCTTTTGAAGGACCTTTCCAAATAGAACCTCTAACTTGGTGGTTGAATTCTGCTACTTAGATATGGTTTCCTAGCCAGGATGCAATTAGAGATCCAACAAATGCGTATATCTGTTCACGTTTCTTTTATTATGTTTTTGATTTTTCAGAGCAACAAACAAACAAAACTTCTGTTCAATATCAATGTGGAAGGTAAAATAAATTTCAAAACTGTTTCCTTCTTCTGGAATTTTGTACAGGCATGCCAAAGGGTTTTTTCATGCTTTAAAAAAAAACAACACAAAACACTTGCTTTCAAGCTGGTAATGTAGGGAGGAAATGCTTACATTCTCTTAGATTTGTTGCTGTGAAAGTTTTCTCAAACACTTGCTTCACTGCTAGCTCTTAGGAAGACTTTATATGTAAGGCAGTCCACAGGTGGAAAAGTAAAAAAGAAAGTGTAACGTGGCTGGTACCATTTGGAGATAATATTCGTGTGAATGAGATGAAAGGGCCTGTGCTTTTTGTCATTTCTACACTTAATGAATCTGTAAACTCATGCTACTCAAAGCAATACTAAATAACACAAAAGAAAGTCTCATTACATAGAAGTAGGTAAGAAAACATAATTTCTGAACTTTTTTCCGATGTTTTATAGCTCTGAAATAGAATCTATATGAGAGAACATTTATCTAAGTCAGCCTTTGGCTTTCCCCTCCTTTTGCTTGGGAAATTGCCTTCCTTTAACTTGACCCCTTTTCTGCATTTTCAACACCCTTGACTCTTTGGATGCAGTGGAAGAAAACAAGATGAGTAGTACAACTTACCTTCTGTCCTGATCTTCTGTCTTCAAAAGCTGTGCCCTCTTTCATGTCTTTGAGGGATGGCTTCTGGAAATTTTCCTTTTGGAATATTGGTGATAGTTGTTGAAACAAAACCAAAATAGTTTTGTTTTCAGTGAAACATGTATCTGCGCATATAATGCTGTTTTCTGCTTTTTGGAAAACGTTGAACAGCACTTGACTTGTAGAGTGACTTTACTGGGATATCTGAATGTTCCATGTAATTCTGCACTAGGAACAGATTTACTGAATGTTAAGTATAGCATCGTATTTATGCTAGGCTGTAGGAGAAACATTAGTGATGCCTTAGAGATTCAAAGGGAACTGAAACCATGACAAAGGGGATACAGAGTTGACAGTAAAGTGAGCGTACACAGTGCCAAAACTGAAGTTAGTTTCTGTCTTATGTTTAAGTTCATTTTTTTCCCTAGATATTCCTGACACTAAATCTGCGCACAAAGTTTCAAAAGTTTAAATAAGGATACATTTTTAAATGCTGTATTGTGTAGGGGACTAACTCATTGTGAAGACTGAAAATTATGTATCCTTGGATAATGATTTTTGCTAAAGTTGATTTTTGTATAGGCTTAAAAAAAGGATATGTACTCATGGACAGCATGTATCAGCTTAAATGTTTTTTAAAAAGCATGCTGATTGTTTTAGACAACATAACTTTATGCAGTTGAATGTCAGTAGATTTTTGAAGAATATAAAATGTATTATGTTCAGACCCGTTCTGAACTAGTTGTACTGCTGTCACAAGAAAAGACTGATCATGAAAATTTAGGAATAAAAGTGAATGTTTGGAAACTGAATTTTTCTCCCAGTTGTTGTTTATTCGCTGTTGTAATGGAGTAAGCTTGAAAAGTTGTCAGACTACTGCAAATTAGAAGGATCAGCTGGAGTAATTTTATCTGCCCACTCCCACCTGCATTTCCCTTCTTCCCCTCAATTCCATCAGAGTAATTTCAGAAACCGTTTTTCTGAGTCTCAGGCAAGTATATATCAGGAGACAAAATATCTTCTCTTCAGAATGAAAAAAAAAAAGTAGAATATATACTTTCAGGAATAGTTTAACTTAGTAAGACACCTTGTCTAAGGCAAACACTGGGGTGGTGATGTTCTCCCCACATCTGTCATGAGTTATGTTGAATATACAACAATAAAAGTATTAATATTTTTATACTAAAAGTGCTGTTGTACCCTTGCATGGTTAATTTTAGTATAAGTGAGCCTGTTTCAATGAGACATTTTCTCTCTTTCTCCAGGTGAGATGTGTAGTGGACACAAGTAGGTATTTGAAGGGAACTTGGAATGCTTGATAGCTTAATTTGGGGTAGGAGGATGGTATTTCAGTGTCTGCTTCAGTAAGTGTGGTATCTTTTGCATGCTCAACAGAAGGACTTAGCTGCAGTTGAATGAGAAAAGGGATGTTGACTAGTTCTCTTCAGAAGGAAACTGGTGTTTTTCACTCTGATCTGGTTTGTTTTCCTTTGTAAGCCACTTGGACAACAGCATTAGGAAGACTTACAGGAAACGATGATTTGAAGCATCTGTGCTAAAGTGAACTCATATGCTCTAAGCAGAAGGCTTTCAACATCGAAGGTGCCATTGCTCCTGTAAGGAGGATTTTGTTGTAGTTAGACTGGGGGGCCAGTGTGCTCATAGAGGCACACACGTATGCTCCTGCTTGGAGTGGAGCTAACAGTTCATGAACCTGCAGGGCTAACTGACAGAAAGGGGTATTGCTGAGGGAAGCCTGTGTGCTTTTTTCCTCCCCCACCCCAGATGTTTAAGCCCCTTCCATACACACAGTTAGAAGAGATGGTGGTCTTCTGAATTCTCTTTAAAAAATTCTGTGTTTGCTTGCCACATCTTTCTCCTCCAGTTTTTTTCCATGAGACACTGTCTTATTTCATGTCAAGTAAAATAAAATGCCTACATTGTTATCCTGTCCTGTTCAGACAAGAAATTAAGCATGCAAATGCCAAGGATAGTGATAACCCATCTTCAAAAAGTTTCCTGTGTCTGGCAGTGATCCAAAGCATCTTTACCTGGCAGTTTAACAGTCTGAAAAGTTGTCTTCAATAAAATAGCTTTATAAACTGTGTCCCAGGGATTTTTAAATTAACACAAACCTCAGTTCCCCAAAGGAAGATGAAAAATCACAGCTAAACCATAGTGATCATGGTACAAGTCAGATATGCATTCCTGCATTGCATAAAGGGGGGTGGTAAGGAGCAGATTTGTGTATGTTCTATCCAGGTACAGGACACTTAATGAAAATATTGTTATACTTTGACATAAGCCTTGCTACTAGGTGGAATATTGCTTGCCTTTACCTCCCTTTTTGTCGCTTGTTTTCTCTTCAGCAGCTCTGTAATTCTTCAGTCTTGTTCTGTGAGGCTGCCTTTTCTAACCTAGCAGGTGGGGCTTTGCTCTGGAATGATGCTCTGACATCTTTTCTACTAATAGGAATGTGGCTAAGTGGTGCTTATTTGGGGTGTTTGTCTTGTGGTTCTGTGCTAGATGTCATTTTTTAAGGTGTGAAATGTAGAAAGACTGTTTAGATTGGAGCTGCCAGGATTTTTTAAGGCTTGCAGCAGGCTGGGGGTTTTTTTGGTTTGGGCTTTTTTTTTTTTTTTGGGTAGTTTTTGAGATCTTGTTGCTAGGGCATTGTTGAGTCATTTTACTGATATATCTGGATCAGTTCATATCCTTCTTGTGCTGTGAAATTTAATTCCTTCTGTCATTTTCCTTCACATTTTGTTTCCTCGGCAACAACCTGACTTCTGGAGCCAGTTCTCTTCTGTTTTTAATCCCTACGCTGTTACTAAAATGATCAATAAATCAATAAATATTGGTCCTGAAGTACTGCCATTAAGTTTTAAAGCTGATGCCAAATTAATTAATAGGAATACAAACCTCTGAGTTATTGCTTCAGACCGCAGCTATCCCTACAGCAGTTTTAACCTTTCAAAACCAAGCATATTGCTATTACAAGGTGTGCTAGACCTTTTTGGGGAGTTTTGAGTATTGTGCTGAAATGCTAAATAGTTATTTTGGAAAAAATAATTTCTCTGAAAATAGATTATTTTGTATTTATCATGGACTGAATGACCAGCATGTTTAAATCAACACAAACCGATGCTGTCGCGTTCACATCCATGCCTATCAGTTTTATTTCGGTTTGACTGCACCGTTGCCAAGCAACAAGTGCACGACTCCCACATTTGCCTGCCTACTCACTGCTCCTTTATCAACTCATTTGTATTCCACAAAAATACAGGGAAACCTAAATTTCAGCCTGCTTTATTGAAAGCAGTCTGACTAAGAAGCCCTCTTGCTTGCACCTACCACAGGCAAGGTTTGGGTAGAGAGCACAGCCCTAGGACTTGGGAGTGCCATCTTGCTTTCATACCCATCTGCAGGTTTTTTGTATCCTAGCTTCCCAGTCCTGTACATCTATTGGAAAACCGCACGACCCCATTTCCACTTCCAGGCCTTTATCAGCATGTGTGAGACTTTGAAGTCTGTGGGGAGCAAGTCGTCCGGTATGGGGGCTTGCAGTTTGCCCCAAACAACTTGTAGAAAACAGTACTTTTTTAATAGAGTTGCTGTTGGCTGAATTGTCTCATTATGGGTGAAACATTCTCAGAGCATTTAAAGTTGATTCCATGTAGGTTTTTTGCATGCAATGGAATTTGGCATCCTGCATCGAATTGTTCAGCAAAGATGTGTAGTATTTCATGTAACTTCCTCAACTCAAGGCAGTTTAGTCATAGCACCTCATTTTGTGATCTCTGTCCTACCTTGCAAGTGAAGCTTCTTTAAACTGTGTGGGATGAAACCATATGGATGAGATAGTTCTAGGAAGTACCTAGTTCTGAACAGAAGTAGGTTGATACTGTTTTATACTCAGTCAGTACTTTGCAAATACATTGACTGTCCAAAGAGAGCAGCAGGCAGTGACATTTTTTAATACTCGTCCTAGTTAGTGGAATTTATCAGATCATGTCAGATGATTTAACCTGGGGAAAATAGATGGAACTTGTGCAAGTGGGCAACTTTCAGACCGCTGGTAGCCACTTTCTGTAATGAGGCACTTCTGCTGGCTGTTGAAGGTACCATGCACATACTGCTTATGGTCCAGCTTGTCTAAACTTTCACTCGGATAACTAGTTCCTGTCTACCTAAAATGTATATGACATCTTAGTCTTTGGTTTGGGTTTTTTTTTAAAGTTTTCTGTCCTATTAAACATGGAGAGTCTTTTTTTTTGAGAGGGAGAAAGAGCTGCCTTTTTCTAGTGGGTAGAGTGCATTCAGTGTTTGCAAGTTCTAAAGGGTACGAAGGGGAAGCGTAGACCCTATGTTACTATTATCAGCTTATTAATAAACACTATTTGGGGTACAGCAGTATTAAAATAATATAATTTTCCCTCATAAGACGTGAAGATTAAGCCAAATGCCTGCTTGAAATGGGTCTGTATAATGAAGTATTACCTATTCAGTGATACTACTACGCTTATTTGAAAAGAAGCACTGTCACTAATTCAGTTCAATAGAAACGTAACTTTATTTTTACTTAAATGCCAATGAAATAACTGTACAAATTCGTTGTGTAACATTTACTGTTAGAAATTAAAACACATTTCCGGTTATAGAAATACTGTTCACAATTGCAAAGTTGTGATTTCTCTGATACCAGTGGTTGTAAATGGTCTACAGCCCTCATTGGCACCTAGGAGAAATAGGTAGAGGACTCCAGTCTCAGCAGTGAGGTTTTCTGGGTTTTGCAGCACCTTCATGCTACAATAACTGGAAATTAAATGGCCTGAAATGAATGGAAAACATTGTATAAAGATTTGTAATATTACGTGAATAATACTTTTTCAATGAATTTGTTCTTCAGTTTTCATTTCATGCTGTTTGCAAAACTTCATCTGTAGTATATCAAGTACCTTTGCCACATAATTTAAATTATTTTCCTAGAGTGGACAGAACCATGCGTGCAACTATTTCTGCTCACTGATGGTGCAGGTGTCAAGGAGAATAGCATTCATGCTTATCCTTATAAAGCAAGGATTTGGGCATGTTCAATGCCATGGACTGAATGAATATTTTTTTCAAGTCACAAGATTCAAGGATTGTTTCAATGACAGCTTGACAACTAATTGCTTAATTGATTTGTTACATAACTGGCCTTAGAAATTGGCTGGTATTTCGTTTTACTGATCAAAAAGTAGTTTGATACATTCTGGCTGATTTGCAGTATTCTTTTGAGCATAATGTATTAACATTTCAGATTTTTGGATGTCACTTGAAATAAAGTTAAGGAATTCCCTTTCATTATATTTGTGTAGGTAACTCCTCGTTGTTGGAGAGTGTCATGGCATTGAACATCTTGTGTTTTCCTCTACTTTTATCTTTTTTTTTTAAATATGGAGTGAGAAATAACTTGCCTGCAATCTCTAAGTCAAGACAGAGCAAAAAGAGATATCAGCCCCTATCACTTTTCCCATGCTGAAGTTGGACCATGTTGCCTTCTCAGTTTACACCCTCTTAGTAGACATCATGTTATTGTCATATTTAATTCGTAAATTCAAAACTTTTGTTCTTCATATTTAAAATATCCTAATACATATGAAGCAAACATAGATATACATGCTAGCAATTTTTCTCAGGAATAACTTCTGATTAGTGAAACAGCTAGGCTTAGTTCCTTTATTTTTTTCCCTTCCTTTTGCATGTCATCGTAACTTACAAAGAATCTGTGCTGCTATATTACAAGAATTGCTTACTGGCAAGTCAAGCAAAACAATGCAGATATGATACAGGCCTTCTATTTTTTCCCAGTTTAATGACAAAATCATACATAAAATCAGTACTTAAAACTCTGGTGTTTTATTCTGTGCAAGTAAAATTAAAAATTTAAATACAAAATAAGCACATTTTAAAAAACAAAATCAAGGTTAGTTTTACTCAATTAAGACATATTAAAGTAAGTAGCAGCTTAGTATCAAGACATTAGTGTGCACTTCTTTAATTAAGAACTGTTACTTTCTGTAGGTCAGAGTCAGAACTTCGAATCTCTTGTATGTTGATTCATTATTTCAACTGGATGTCTTAACTCCAGCTATGTATCACAGGAATAAACTCAATAATTTTGACAAGGTACAAGCCCTTAGCCGATAAACATTGCCACTGCATTAAGCATAACAACATAAAACAAACACATCTCACAGATACTTGCTTTGGAGGGCACATGAGTATTCAAAATACTTGTAGTGGATTCCTCTTTCCTTAAGGTAGCAGTTGTGCTCTGAGGCATTTTGGAGTAGTTTGTTGGCATTCCACTGGTGATACTTAAAGTCATAGGAGTAGTGGCTGATCCTGTTGAACGAGTCAGGCTTGAGTTCACCTCGGTTGAATCTTTGATGTACACTGTGTGTGTGGCTGCTGCTTCTTGAGAACTAACCTGCCTAGTCAGATCTTCTGGGTAGAGGAGTAGTGGCCGGTCTGTGCTCGTAAACACTACAGTTTGGCTTAAGGTTGCCAAGGCAGTAACTTCCTTAGCTTTCAACTGTTTATGCGTTTTTGTCATTTTGGTTGGTGCTGTTGCCACTGGAGAAGCAGCTTTGTCTGCTGCCTTCGTTCCTTTAATCATGAGGCTGGAGTCTGTAACTGTGGGAGCCGCTGAAGTTGGTGTGGCATCCATCCAAAGCACAGATTGATTAGCACAGGGAGCCCCTATAACACTGGCAGCTGTTCCCTGCACCCATTTAAGCAAATAAGGGATATTTTGTTTATCGCTGCAGGACCACGGGTTGTTATATAGTGTTACTACTTGCAGCTGAAGGAGCTGGTCAAAAGCTTTGTCAGGAATGTGTGTGAACTTGTTGTTGTGCAGGTAGAGGCTTGTAAGGTGTTGCAGTCTCATCAGTGTTCCTGGAAGTATCTGGGACAAGAAGTTATTGGATAGATCCACCGTCTCTATGTTGTAGGGCATGTTGGTTGGAACTGTCCAAAGTTTGTTGCTACTGAGATTGAGAAACTTGAGACTGCTCAGTGTGTTGTTGATCAGAACAGCTCTTTCCACCATATTCCTGGAAACATCGAGCACTTTAAGATTCCACTGGTAAGCTGTATCAAGTTTCTGAAGAACTTTAATGTTGTTGTTTATGGCATATAATTCCCATAAGGACTTGGGCAGATGAGCAGGAACATTCTTGAGCCAATTATTTGAAATATCAAGGGTCCTCAAATTGGTGAATCTCGTTAGCTGATGATCGAGATCTACAAACTGGTTAAAGGACAGATTTAAATATGTAATGTTGTCTTGAAGTCCATGTGGCAGTATAGTTAAGTTTCTGCCTGAACAGTCCACGTTCCTGTCGTTTCCTGAGCATGTACAGTTAGAAGGACAGATACCCAAAACAGTGGGTATGACAAACAGAAGGACCAGCAGACAGGTAGATGTATTCAATATGTGGTATTCCATTGTTGCCTGAAAGCAAATACACCAAAATGACACCCTTAAAATCCATGTAATATATTTTATTTCTTTATAAGGGTTGTCTTTGCAATGGCCACTTGCAGGAGAAATTAAGTAAAAATATCAATAAACCCCTTTGTGGCATGGTCCTTTTTAGAATTGTTCAAGAGAGACTTTACAAAGCATCCCTTCATAGACTGTCATGTTGTCTGGCAGAATGAGACTTGTTTTTTCATCTCCCTTTCCCCCTCAAGCTCAAATGAGGGCTTTCTTCCGAAAATGCAAGTCTCTTCCAAATGTTATACAATGTCTGCTTCTTGTTTTTAGTGATTTCAAGCCTATATTATGTTTGGAATAATGTGTTCTTTTATACAGGATGAAAAAATGGCTGTCAACTGGATCTGCTTTACAAATCTCTGCAGTAATGTAGCAGTCCCCCCCATACATGCATGCTATTTGCTTAAGTAGAATTGGTTAAAATACATCTTAAACTGTTAGGAATTTAGTTTGAAACCCAAATTCCATATTCATGCTATCATGCACATTATTATTTTTCCATATTATAGTGTTAATTACATTCTCAAAGCTGCTAACACATGTTTGAAAGCTGGATTAATGTTAGTAAGAAATCTCTGACACTGCAGCAAATTTCTGGTGCAAGCATCTGTCATCAACTAATAATTTCTTTCTTATTTCCGTCTTTAATTTTGTAGTAGGTTTTTGTGATTAAAAACAAAAAACAAACTTACCATAATCTCTTCTGCAATATCAGCACATCATTTCTGTGAAAGATTTAAGCTTAGAGGTCGCCTTGTTCTAGAGAGTAGCTACAGTTGCTGTCTGTGGATTGTGCTTGCCTCTTCAGCTGCATCGTATTGCTGCTAGCTGGGGCTCTGCAACCACCTGATCTGCACTACATTGGAGGACTGCAGAGCTGTCGTTGGTGCTGACTCAAATTTATTGCGAAGCGAGCATATTCCATAAAATAGTTGGGTTTATAATTTGAATTCGTTAACTTCTCCGTTTCTATATTTTATGCTATGTTAATGCCTTAAAACATAACATATAAGATTGCCTACATAAACAGTACCAAATGAAATTTCTGTAGGCTCTTTTAGCTTAAGCTGTGATTCCATTTAAATGCTCCTATTTAAAAAGTCAGGTTAAGTTGTGTTGTTTTTTAACTTAGATTAACCTCTCCTCCTGTAATAAAGGTTAATGTTAATTTAGGCTTCCTATCTTAAGCTTTTTTTAAGCTACGCTGCCAGAATATCTTTTCATAATTTTAAAATAATTCAGTTTTCTACTCCTGAGATCAGGTTATCACTATAGTGTCAGGTATAATACAGCTCAGTTCGTAGGATTTTAGAGATTTCTATAGGAAATCTTTATCTGAATTTCTCAAAACAATATGGAAAGAATGGATATAGTTTATAATGCTGTTAATTTTAACATGGTGTGACGCAACAAGCCTTAAAAAAAATCTTTGCATAATTGGAATGCTGTTCTTCAGGCATACGCATACAGCTTATATAAATAGAAAGAAAAAATTGTAAATATCTTTTCCTACCTCCATTGTATGCACAGCAGCCTAGAATTGCATTTGCGTAACGTATGACTTTAATTTTTAGTGGTACTTTAAAGATTTGGAAGTTTATTGTTATAATAAGTGCTAACGTGCTCTGTGCCATATCCACAGATACATTCTCTCCCCAAGCAAACTCAAACCTACAAACTCTTTGCCATTTTGCAGACATGTCATGGAAAGCTAGCTTCAGCATCTAGCAGCTTCTTTCTATAAATCTAAATGTTCAATAGTGGTTAAAAAAAAAAATTAATTTGCCTCTAAGACCACCCTCCTGCTTACCACTAAAAAGTTAGCTTATCAAAATGCCTTTTTTTAGACAGGACAGTGAGCTTCGCTTGCACTCAGGGCCCAGAAAGGAACATGTAAAACACTTAAACACCTTGTGTTAAAAGGAATCTGGCCCCCACATAACATTAAATACATTTTTAAAGTTTATATTAATAATATTAAGGGCATTCTGAAAATACTGCTTCAGAGGAAGAAATACGTGAATGTGCACAACTAATTCTGCTAATCATTTGCCTGGGTGTTCTGCAAACTGTTTCTATTTTATCCTTAAAAATCCAAAGTATCTAGGTAAAAGAAAGTCTTTTTGTACTTGTTCTCAAGTGTTTGGAGCCATTTCAGCTTTTTAGTGACCACTGTTATTAACTGTATACTCGCACTGTTCTCTGCTTCACCAAACAATAGTGTGAAGTGACTGGAGCATTTACACCAGTGAACTTTTTGGCAATATTTGATCTAAAGGAAATCTCATTGCTATTAATAAAGAACAGCCGACGGCTGCTAGGAGGATTCGTTTCAGGTACCTGTAATCCATTGTTACCAAGTTGTTACCCAGTCATACGCAGAAAACAGGTCTTTGAATTAAAGACGATATGTATGCATGTCGAGGCCTTTAGACTTTGTTTTGAATTCAGAGCTTTGTATCTAAGCAAATACTCAGTTGTGCTCCAAGTGACCAAAACATCTTTGAATTAGAAAGCTTTATTAAAATTAACTTGAATTCATTGCATTCACTTATACAGCCTAGTAGAACAAACAATATTTAGAAGCTCCGAGTCTCTCTAAAGCTGTACTGTTTCTTGAAAGCTCCGTGTCTATGTGTAGTTACATGTGTGTATATTCTGGCACACAAAGGTGTGCATACTCTGTTTTCTGTAGTCTCCAGAATCTGGACTCACTAGTTACAGATAATTAGTGGGCACAATCCATGTTGTATTCTGAAACGATTTCCTTCAGGCAGAAGCAAGTTGTTGCCTTTTGTGAAAGCTGAAGTTAAGAAACACTGGGGAAATGCCCATGTTGTGGTCTCACTGTTCTTGCCTGCATCAGCTTCCCCTTTTTCTCAGTTCTTTGAAGAATACTTCATTTAAGAAAAATGTGAAGTATGCTGGAAATCAGTTTTGGCAGTCTGCAAAGGGTGTTCTAGCTGGGGCAGGGGTTCCTGACTCTCTTGAACATGTAACTCGGGTGGGGGGGGAAATTGTTCCTCTGTTTCTGAGTGAAACCCCTGGTGCTTGCTGAGATCCGAACCGTGACCCTCCGCTGGTTCCCTGAGCCAGTCGGGTGGAGGTGGCAGGTCGGGGGATTCGGGTGATGCTGGGTGAGGACCGGAGTCGGGTGCGCAGCTTGCTGCTGCTGAGGTGGGAGCTGGAGATGCATCCGTGTTGGAAACTGAACTACTGGCTACGGAGCAGGCTTCGGCTGGCGGAGGCAATTGCCTGTTTTCATTACTGGTAGTGCAGTGGGATGGTTTCTCTGATGCAGTGGGATCCTGGTGTAAGTTTGTGTCTTGTTTCAATTTCCAAGGCAACATAAATAAAACTGATGAACGTTTGGTAGTCTGGTCAGAGTCCATAAAGACATCTGGTACATCTCCATCTGCAAACGGAGAACGGCCTGCCCAATTTGAATCAACTAGAACTGGCCTCTTGCAGCATTTCCACAGGAGAATTATAATAATAGCCATTATCATACTAACCAAAATGATACCAATTATCAGTGCTGCTATCCAGCTTCCATCGCTAGGTTCTGCTTGTGCTTGGGGGAACTGAAGTGGTGTCGCAAGAGTCAGTGCTCTTCCAGATTTGTGTACGCTGGGTCCAGTTGCTTGCAATTGATATAGAGGAGCTTTGTCTCCTATTGGGCTCCTGGTACTGGTGTAGGCATTTCTTTTATTCATGGAAACGTTTTGAGGTGTTGCTGTAGAAAGTGATTTCCAGATTTCTCCATAGAAGAGAACCAGCATTACTTGGTTGCTGGCCATTTTCCTGCAGTCTCTTTAAATATGTCCTCTCCTATAGCAGGAATGAAATAGAACATACTAACCTGAAAATTGCATGTGTTTGTATTGTTACGCTTTACTGACATCAGACAATTTTGTGTTAATACTATAGCAGTGAAAATAATGTTAGACCCAATGTTTAAAATTTCATGCCTGTTCCATTTGCATAATCAGCAGGTTCAGCACTGACTTGACAACAAGCAGATTTTCAACATTATTGATCATTCTAATTAAGTGACTTTTCTGAAGGAAATGTCTTGATTATTACCTTTTTTCACCTTATCAGAAAAAGGCATCAGCAGAGAAGTCCTAACTGTTTCAAAATAACAGCATTTATCGATCATGTAAATGGTTATGGACCCAGAACAAAGTAAGAAACACTTGCAGCAGTATTGACAAACAGGATTGTCATGAGTAAAGAAAATTGTTTTGTTTTTGATGGATATAAGCTGAGATCTAAGTTTAAAGGGTCTTTACAGTTCTCTTAAACTTTTATTTCCTGTTCTTGCCTCTCTTCAGCCGTTAAGGGTAGAGCGTATTAATTTTTAAAAAGTTTCCAAATACTGATGCTGTAATGGAACAGCACTTTAATGTTAAACTGGTTTTATAAATAAATTTCGGCATGCAGAACACTTTTTGTGACGGAGGAGATTGTGTTAATGTTAACTTGTTGGCATGAAACAAATTTATTTTTTTTTCCTGTACTGTTTAGAGTTCAGTCTCTGAATGTCTCTGTATGAAATAAATGATATAAAATACATCCACTACATAGTGTTTTTCTATCTGAAGTTACTTTCATGCAATTTGAGCTAACTTATTAGTTACTATAATGCTAGTCATGTGAAGCTGTTTCTGGGAAATAAATATGCATACATCTTTGTGGGTTTACAAATATGCAAAAATTGTATTTCAGGTGCAACAGTGTAAACATATGAGTAGTAAATTAATGCTTCTTGAGAACATTATGATCGAAACTCTATAAGGTTTATAACAGGTAAAAATGATTCAATTTAATTTTTATTCTGCTCTCCTCAAAATATAATCAAGTAATACTTATACATAGAATTCATGATAGTTCATAGTAACAGCGTCAAACAACATGTGTTTGAAACCCTGATGCTTTTAAGGTACAGGCATTCAACAGGAGCTTTGAATACACCCTGAAGTCGGGACATACACAGTGCTGTACCCAGTGCAGTTCCATTTCAAACCAAATAATACAAATACTAAGCTTTTCCATCTTGAAGTTGATTCTTACCTGCACATTTATCTTCTATCGGGCAAGCATCGTCTTTTTTGTTTGAAGCCTTAGGAAGACAGACTGTGTGCTGAAAGTCAAGCAGCTTAAAATGGCTTGTTTCATGTTGAAGTAGGTTTCTGCAGCTGAAGAGGAAGTTTACCAATACTTGCTGCAGGAAGTGTCAAGAGGGGGAGATTACTAAGAGCCTTATCTGAGAGTTTGCATGCTTTATGAGCAAACTTTTCAGCTCTGCCACTTTTATAGAACTCAAATTTTGTGGCTTTTGTCCAGTATGTGTCTATTATGTAGAAATTCCTAAATACTTGTTTGCCTGTCTTTGTTGAAAATAGTTATAGTTACTTCTGTGTGAGTCAAAAATTATGTGAGTTTGGATTGGATTTGGATCTTACTGATTTAATTTTAGTGGTGGGTTTGGTGCACTGTCATGACTATTAGTGGAAAATCAACCTTAGGTTCATTACAGTGAGTCATAGAAAACTATCTGATCACAGGATGCTGGCTTGCTTACGCATCTTCATTTGTGCAGTTGCATTAAAAAACAGATAACTACAGATTTCATCCTTCTCCTGCCCTCTCCATGTTACTTTTCTGTCTGGACGACTGTGGTACCTGCTGCCATCATTAATGGAGGGCTGTGCTCTCTGAGCAGCTGTTTTCCCCCTGTCAGTCTTTGTCCATACCATTTAGTGTAACTCAAACTACTTTCTTTTGTCTCCTAGAGCGTTTTTGCCTAGAAAGGCTGGCTGGCAAAAAGAAACGTGCACAAATATGTTCTCGCGGCATTTTGCAAGTGTGTTCTGCCAGCGTGCCAAGTGGCTACTGCCAGATCCTTCTGCAGCTTCTTTTCATCTGTTCCTGCTTTTCCTGTTGTGCCTCTCTTCTGATTGCATGAGTTCTCTTTTTCAGACTCTCCCTGCTCCTGCAGCAAACACAAATCCTGATCCCATACTCTACTATAACTTCTCATTTCTTCTCCGATTCCTTTATCTCATCCCCATTCTTTTCAACCCTCATAGTCTCCACCTATCTTTTGCCACAGTTCCCACCTCATTGACAGTTCTTTTTCCTTCCTGTTTTTCCTTCCTTCCACTGATATGATCCTGATTCTTTCCTTTTTTGCCTGCTTTTTCATGATGCTGCTGGTTTACCCCTTCAATCTGCTGCCTGCTAACAATTGGCTGTGTTCCTGTATGCAGATTGGCTAACTCTGAGATTCATTCTCCTGTTTTAGTTCTGTTACCTTCCTAGCTGTGAGCAGTTTTATACCAGGTTAGATTCTCACATTTGCTGTCTCAGATAATTTTTATTTATTTATTTATTTATTTTTAGTACTTGCTCAGCCTTTGCTGTTGCCTCCTGTGCTTGTGGTCATTTTGGGGATGGAGAAGGTAACCACAATGCAGCATCCCCTAAGCCTGCCCTTTAGCTCTTTGCCACCAATGTGAGATGTTCTCAGTTCATCTCCTGAGTACTAGGTTGTCATCACTGGCCTGTCACAGTTTGCCCTTACTCTTCTCCTTGCCTTTCTCCTCACGTTTTAGAAATGCCTGACATAATCCCCTGTCCTCCCATTCTACTCGTGTGTTGTGTTGTGCCTCATCCCTTTGAGCTCTAAGGTCTGAATATCTGGTTTATGGAATTCATTGGAATTTGCCCTGTAGTTTCTTCTTTTTCCAGTGACTCCCAGTTCTGGGCTAAGCTTGCAAACTCCTTCCAACTTTATCTTCCTTACTACACAAACCACCTTTGATATGGGCAGTTGCATTGTTTTAGTTCTTGCGCTCTTGGCTTCCATGATACTGTCGTCTAGCTTCTCTGTTGCTTCTTTACTTGCCCTTCCAGCTAAGTTTATGGGTGATGTAATGGAATATGAATTGGGGATTCAGTCATGTCCTGGTTCTTTCAAACTCATACAACCGTCTCTTGTGTCAAGAACGTTTTATTACAGATGCATAGGATGTTTAGAGCTTTGTCGTTATGCAGTTTTAGCACTTGTAACCACAGTGCAACAGATCATCTTCCATCCAAGAAGTACCTGTGAAAAGCTGCTTATGTTTCCTTAAAATAACAAAGCTCTGCTGTAGTGAGACCAGACACAGACATCTCCCCGGAAATATAGGAAAGTCAGGTCTATGTGATAATAAAGAAGCTAAAAGTTTTGGTAGTTTTGAAGAAATTTTTGGCATGTTCTAATTGGCTGTATTACGACAGAGTGGAATGTGTTTCCATGATGCAAGAAATCACAGCTAGCCATCAGAGAAGACCTTTACTGACCTTCAGCAAATGATATAGGAATATATTCCAAAATGCCTTGTGTAATATTTTTTGTAATATTTTGAGTTAAAGAAATAGTATCACATAAGTCAAGTTACTTGAAAACTGATGTTGCTAGTTTATTGGAGGTAACAAATGGAAACAGTTCTCATATTTAACATATAATACAGACTTCATATATTCATACACAAAGTTGAAACACAATAAATATGATTCAAATTTCTATCTGGTTCAAAAGCAATTGAGCTGCTCTAAGAAGTTCTTGATGGGAAAAACCTGAAAGGGCATTTTGACAGGGACTAGTTCCTGATTCAGTAATTGCGTCAAAGTTGTGGCTGAATTAATGGTTTTCTTAAAAAAGCAACTTGGTTATACCTCTGTAGCACCTTATGGTACGGTATATGTATTAGGCTAACAGTCCTTTCCCTTTTCCCCCCCCTAATATCTTTGAGAGTGGGCAGACTTCTGTCCTTTTGTTTTATCCCATTCAGCCCCTATCACCATGATTTCTGGTCAAAGGAGTAAAACTGGTTTTGACACTATACAAAACTATTGGACACTCTTACTCCCTTCTAGATCTACAAGTTGCTATAGCATTCCCGCTATCATAAAAGGAAAAACCTTAAGATCTCAATTTAGCTTTTCTGTGTTAGAATTCATGTTGTTACTTGAAAGCTAAGCTTTTGCCTTATATTAATGACATAAAGGCAACCGATGAGTTTTTACCTGAGTATGAATTAAATCTCAGCTACAAAATTGGTTAAAATGGGTTTGTGTGACTTTGGTGGTGCTTTGTTTTCCTGTTCATTATCTACTTCTTTAGTGAGTTTCTCAGTAGTTTCATCTTTGGTTTTCCTTTGGGTTGCAGCATCTCTCCCTGATATTAAGTCTTGCATTACCGAGTCAGTTCCAGTTGTCTCCTTAGGCATCCTCTGCCATGTTCCTGCTGCAGTTGGCCATAAACTGTTAGTCGCCAGAATATCACCATTGCTCCTGGGCCTGCGTTTTCCTTGCTGATTTTTTTTGAGATACGACAGTTTGTTTGCTATTACGACCGTCGACAGAAATAAGAAGGTGCAGATAAGCACAAGTACTGCTATTATAATGAAGCAAATCAGTATAAGAGACGTATTGTATTCACATGTTTCTTTTGTCATTGTACTTCTGGGTTTGCTGGTGTTCCTAGGCCCTGCAGTGGCAGAAACAGTGCTTCTGGCAGGGGAAGATGTTGAATTTCGGGACGTTGTGGAGGATAAGGATTGCAGGGTACTTGTCTGCGTTTCAGAAGTCGTCATTTTGCTGCTGAAATGGGTGCTCAGAGGAGAATTTGTATTGGCTTCTGTTATATTCTGGCTTCCACTTAGGTTTTGGCTGATAGGATTCCAGATTTCATTTATAACCCTAGGATAATCGGTATGGTTTGCACTTGCTTGCAGACACAAAGAAAAGATTACCGTGACCGGGAAGGCAAAGTGTAGCTTACTGTGTTTCTTTGTCTTCATCTTCCTATTTGGTCACCTACAAAAATACAAATGATGGTGTTAGTTTAGCAAATGCTAGTTCTTAAAGGTTTGAATCGGACTTCTTAGGGAATAGGAGGCAGCAGCCTTTTTGATGAAAAAAATATGTAACTTGACCCCATTTTTAGTGGATATAGGGGGACGAGTTCAAGCAATTGGTATTCTGAAAGAATAGGTTGTGCCGAACTTCTGACAGTTTGAGGTTTATCGAAAATATATGAAGATTAAAAAAGAACATGGAACAAAGAGAGAAAGGAAGGTGTTTCCTACTAACTGTGCAGTGATGTAGAGGCAGACTCTGTGGTAGTTCCTCCTCTTTAAAGCTGGCCATACTGCAACTTTTAAGTTCATCAATTCTGCTTTTACACGGTGAAAGGAGAAACCCGTGTAAAGTTTACAGATTACTGCTTCTTACGTGACTGTATTCCCCGGAACTGGGAAATGTAACCGTGCCTGTAAAGATGATCAAGTGAAAAACTTTAATCTAAAATCTTCCTGTAAGTGACAGCAGTGACTTATTTAATAGTTTATTTCTTAGCACAGCTGTCTGGAGTATTTCATAAATACCTAGGAAAATCTTTGTTCTCTAATTTTTCTGCTTTACTGTACAAAAGGCTATTTATCACAAATGTACTTCTCAAATTTTTCTCATAAATGTGCTACAGATTGTGACATTTTCTTTAAAATGCCCGAGTTGATTATGCAAATGATATTACCATTAGTATGTTCTGTTTCACATTCTTGTAGTACTCAAATTTGTACCTGTTGAATTTGTCTGGTGGACAGGAAACTGATCTTTAGGTTAGTCTGTTACTAAGGTAGTAACCTCAAAATAATAGTGACAAATTAGACAAGCAGTGAACCAC
>VYZV01022084.1:0-18313 GCA_013401275.1 Pandion haliaetus | reverse complement strand
GAGGAATCTTCCCCCTGAGGAAAGAAGCGGCAACGACGATGTGTGGCGAGCTGACTCAACCCCCCATCGTCTGTTCCCCTGCGCCACTGGGGGGAGGAGGGAGAAAGCACCGGGAATGGAGCTGAGCCGGGAAGGTGGGAGGGGTGGGGGGAGGTGTTCTGATGTTTGGTTTCCCTTCCTAATACCCTTGTGTTTTGTTTTTGTTTTGATTTGTAGTCAATGAAAATGATTTTGTTTCTTCCCCAAGTTGAGCCTGTCTTTTGCCCGTGACCATAAGTGGGGAGTGATCCCTCCCAGTCCTTGTCTCGACCCACGAGCCTGCCTTTGGATTTTCTCCTCATCCCAACGTGGCCAGGGGCGGGCGTGGGGGGGGTGAGCGAGCGGCTGAGTGGTGCTTTGTTACTGGCTTAGCTGAAACCGAAACCACGACACTAATGTTATCACATGGCTATTCATGGGGTAAATTACAACATAAATATGCTATAACCTTTTTAAAAGATTCTGTGGAACTTACGGGATAGCTTCATCTAGAAACTGGTGGCATAGTTATCAGCACCGTTAACAGCAAAGGGACTTGTAGGTTTAGTGGCATTGGAATTCATCCATGATAGAGTTTAGAATAATGAAAGATAATATATGTATTGGGAAAGGTAATGGAGAAATAAGCAACATTTATGCAAGGGTTGAACTCAAGCAACTGAATCCACTCCATGGAGGGGAATAGCTACCATAGCATTCTCTCTTTATAATTTTATTAAGCAGATTATGTCTTGTCTTCTCTCATAATATGAAAAAATAAAATAATTATTCAGAGATACCATCAAAGAAATAAATGATATCCAGAATCAATGGGAGTTCTTTGGTAAACCTGCAACACAATTGTATCCTTATGGCATCGATTAAATTTTTGAACAACCTAATCTCATCATCTCAGAGCTGGAAGACATTTCATTAGTTTACGTATTAAAAAATTTTAGGAAAAAAACTTCTAGGAAAATATCAATAAAATTAATGGAAGTGTAAATGCTATTCAGTAATAGCTTCAAATTTAGACTTCTGGGAAGAGAAAAAATAATTGACTAACAGTAGCTTTCTTGTTGCTTTTTTTGGTGACTCTTAGTTAACTTAATAATTCCTTGGAATACTGCAGATCCAATGGTATCAGTGTATAAACCCTTCTAAATAACTTGCATAACTTAACCTGTGCTTGTGCTCCACCCACAGAGTATATTGATTTAACAGCTAGGGTTGTTGGTAGCTTAGGTTCTGTTTTGAAGTGCCTTTCTTCCCCATGTAGAATTGGAGGCTCTGAATTGAGTCCTGGCTTCAGTTCAGAGTTCAGAAGCTAGAGGAACAGGAATAAGTACCATTTGGATTGAATAGAAAATGTAATATATAGTAATAGTGGGTAAAATTGAGCAGCATCAGCTGGAAAGGGAGCAAAGGAAAGTGCCACTGTTAAGTGATGTATTGGTTTAATTTATATTGGAAGAGAAAATTGCTGGTAGGTTTATTTTATTGAAAAATTAAGTAACAATCAGTAGAGTTTTTTAAAAAGTACAGATTGCTTTTGAGTTAACAAACCATAAAACTGATTCAGTGCTACAAAAGTGGATAACCATTGTTTTATTCTTTTCTTAGTTTTCTTTCAGAGATTGCATGAATCACTACTCTGTCATAAAATAAGGTCTTAAAAGTGAGCTTGAGACAATAAAAAGAAAAGCCTTAAAATATTTTCCTGGGATTAAAAGATTGTTTGATTTACTTTTAGCTCATCTGAACTTGGTTGTATTGACAAGGTCAATATTTAAGTCATTTTTTCCTACCATTATAATAACTGGCTGGGGAGAAGATAGGAATTTCTTTCATTACACCTCGAGCAGAGAATGGATTGAGATGTAAAAGTGAACCTTTTTGTAAAGTGATCATCTCTAAACAGCCATAGTTAGCTTCCAGGCTGGGGAAATCCATACAAAGGAACAATTAATGATTCATAACACCACCAAACACATATGTATTGCGGGGGTATTTATTTTCTGCCCCTTTCTTTAATGGGAATCAAACAGTCCATAAAACTCTTTATAAGCAAACTGCCTGTTTAAATTGTGGTTAAAAAGGCTTCTGGACTAGATAAGGTTGTTGAATGGTCTTACAACTACATATTCATATCCTGTAAGTCCAGAATGCCTAGGAAGCATCAAAAATACTGTATGTGAAGGCAAAAGCCTTCTGCAGTAAGTCTAGCACTTCTTAATAGTAGTAGTAGCTTACTGCAGTGAACAGGTATTTGTACAGGAAATCCTGTGAAAGCTTAAATATAGAAAAAATATCCAGTATCATTGGCTTTTACCCAAGCTGCTATTCCTCCCCTCTATCATTCCTATCCCCCTTGATATTCTCGCTTCTATAGTATGAAAACTAAAAATTGTTTCACTTGGGAGCCTGAGGGCTGCTCTGTGTGTTACCCCAAAACAGTCCCATCAAGAGCTAAACCCCTCCAGTAGTTTCAATATAAAAGATTTGGCAAAAGGGTTAATTCTGTTAAGAAACAAGACTCTCAGCAAATGGTCAGGCTAAAATGCAGCTGTTAGCATCAAGCACTAAATGTACTGTTGGCAGAATAAATGGGTTTACTTAGCACATATTCCTCACCTCTTAGAAACTAAGAAGAAAAAGCAGCAATTCTGTTAAAACCCAACTCTTCCCCTGTCTTGATTCCAGGTACTCTAAAAAAACTTTCCCTAAACTGATTGACTTTCATCAAGAGCTCTTTCAATGTCACACAAATAGATTTCATTGGTTTTGACAGCCTGGCTTGATGCTAAGCTTGTATCAAAAACCTACCAACAGGAAAAAGACTGCTGAGTTGAACATAATGGTCATATTAGGGGTTTTTGCTGTGCCTGTCGCTGTGGTGGATGTGATTTCCTCTATTTTGACCCCAAGAAGCTTGTACAGCAACTCATTTAAGGTTCATGTCTCCAAAAGGAAAACAGTGGAAATAGGAAAAGCGAAATGATCAACTGCGCTTTTACTTTGAGTAGCCCTCCCACAGTCTGTGAGCTCTGTGGGGGAGCAAGAGATGCGAAATCATTGTTGCCCTTAAAACTGAAGAAATATTTTTCTAACATAATATACATGAAACACTTCAGTATTCCCACTCTCTGTAAACAACTGAAAGACAGTAGGTGCAAAATCTAACGATGTGGCGAGCTCTTCTAAATATCTGCCCTCTTCAAGCTTCTCATGCTCGTGCTGTCTTTTCCTGTACACTTAGCATTATGTGGCCTCCTAAGGGGCTTTCACATCTTCTGAGAATCTTACCAATTTCTAAAGCAGTTTGGATCAAGGGTGTAATTGAAACAATACACTGAACTACTATTTTTATACTGGCCACTCTGAAGGTCTGATCCCAGACTGAATGAGCTATTATATATTTCTGTATCATTTTCTTTTCCTATACAGTCATTGAAAAACCCTGTAGAAACAGACTAAGACCTCATCTGAAGCCGTGATTGCTCCTCACACTCATATTTTCCGCTTTGTAGTCAATCAACAATATCTAGTAGTACAAACTTGGGGAAGGAAATATGATGTCTCCTTCATGTACTTGGAGTATTTCCTATACAAAGCTGAGGAAGAGCTATAGTCCTACATTCTCTTTCTTCTTCCCCAAAGTCTGGTCAATGGCAAGTTCATAGCTATAGTCAATAAATCTTATATATGTACACAGCCTCTCTGTGCATGCAGTTCGTTTGGTGGTGACATCCCCTTAGTGTGTGATACTGAGAGGTATCTCCATGGCAGAGCGGGATCACTAGGAACACAATAACTAACAAGCAAAATCCACTTTTGCCTCCTAATCTTCCCACCCTCATCAAACTATCCTGGTTCCGAAAGAGAAGAACAAAACCAAAACTACAGCCTATATGAAACTGTAGCAACATCTTAAAACTTCACAATTTATTCATGTCTGCTGGGTAATGTTTATACTACAGTTTGCTCAAATTTTTGCCAAAGAAGCAGAATGAATTTATACTTTTATCCTTAGCTGTGATTTTTTGAGAGCGTGACTCAGGCGTGGAAGAGAACTTGGGTTTAATATTCCAGGTTGGTGATGATGTGTACAAATCTGTTCCCTTAACACCTTTCTAGATTTTTTTTTTTTAACCTTTTTCTTCCCAGTTCATACAGATGTAAAACTTCTTATGTGGGATGTGGTTCAATTAGTGTAGAGATACAGTTAATTGTTTAAAAATACATTTTAAATGCTGTTATTTGTTACAAATAACTTGAATTATAAACAGCAAAATTAAGCTTGGTACTAATTTCTCTTATGTTCCTCCCAGTTGGCAAAAATAGAAAATGGCTAGTCAGCTTTCCCATTGTTTACATAGTTTTGAGTTTTTAATTAATGTAATCTGCTTATTGCAATGTAGCTGCTAATTGCAGCCAGTTGAAGGAGAGGGGTAAAAATTGCTGTGTTTATGTGGTAGAAGAAGGAGCCAAATAATTAGGGAAACTGTTTCCCATATAGAAAATGATAATATTTTCTTTCTTTACATGGAAACATAAATAAATCTGTGACCAACTGTTTAGGCGCAATTTAAAAAGCACTGTAGCAAAGCAAAGAACTTCAATACATTCAAATTGGTTCATTTTTCCATCAACTTGCCTGAACACATTTTGCTTTTTAATGAAAACAAAGCTTGTGTTAAAAAGAACTCCATTCTCAGTTTCTGAGGATTTAGGGCAATGTGTGCAAAGGCTCACTGCTCTTCCCCAAGGCCACCCTGCAGTAGAGCTCTAAAGGTGCAGCAATACCAACTCTGGACTTTCAATATCTGAGGCTGTTACTGGAGTTTCTCTGAGTCTTTACAAGGATGAGTGGAAGTGTATGTGAACATTCCAGGGCTATTTTAGTGTCTTAATTATTTGCAATTAAAATGATGACTGTTTAGGCACTGAGTATTTCTATTTATTTTCCTTGAAACTGGAATGTTTTTAGCAATGGAAAAATAAATCAATGGTTTTGGCAAATATTCAGGTGATAGGCCTGGCTTTAACCATGCTTTACTGTTATATATAACTCTGCAGGGGAATCTTAGGCGAAAAGAACCATTAATTTTGACTTTTTCTGCAAACCTAAGCAACAGAACCAAACCTAATTACAGAACTGAGTTTTGTCCTAGCTATATAATCCAATTTTACTCTTCTTCACACTTCCACTGCAGCCAAATATGGTAAAGGTTATTAAGTATTCTAATCTTGTAAAGTAAAAAGGAACAAAACCGGATGCTGTTAAGATGACTAGGTTCTCTTCAAACACAGCAAGATTTACTTTATGCTAGAATGAACAATGATTAAGAAGGTTTGACTGTATTATTAGGAATCTTTAATTGCAAAAGGGGAAGCAGCTATGTATTTTGTAAAATGTAATCGAAATAATTTGCAGTAGCAAATTAAATATATTCATGAGTAAAAGTTCCAAATATTTTATCTGTTGACCTTTACCATACACTGTTAAATTTTAGTATTGGTGCTATTGTATAATTTTAGAAACAACAGTGCTGAAATGTATGGGCCTGATTCAGATTTCACTTACATCTAATGTAATTCTTTTGAAATCTGGAAGCAACTCTTGATTGGCAATGTTGACAACTAATTGGAATCATGCCTTATGATTCAAAGATTGCCCTTATGCCCATAATAATACTAATTTCTGAAATTAATAAAAAGGACAATGGTTATTGATCTATTTCAAATTACACACTCCATGTGCTTTTCTAGGCTTGGCACCTGCGTCAGGGAAATGGATGATGAATTGATGGTAGGATTAAATAGCTCCTTGTAAGATTTTTTTTCTTTGAATCTTCCAAATCATGGCTACTAATGAAATGCTTATTCCTTTTATTTTCCCCAAAATAGTGCCAGATATGTTCATAATGTTTCCCTAACAGGTACAGTAGACAACATATTTATTGTCCTAAGACATATCTAAACACATTTAGTACACATATCGGGGTCACAATTGTCCTGGTTTCAGCTGGGACAGAGTTAATTGTCTTCCTAGTAGCTGGTATAGTGCTGTGGTTTTGAGTTCCGTATGAGAAGAATGTTGATAACACACTGATGTTTTCAGCTGTTGCTAAGTGGTGTTTAGACTAAAATCCAGGATTTTTCAGCTTCTGATGCCCAGCCAGCAAGAAGGCTGGAGGGGCACAAGGAGTTGGGAGGGGACACAGCCAGGACAGCTGACCCAAAGTGGCCAAAAGGATATTCCATACCATGTGATGTATATGAACTGCGGGGGGGAATTGCTGCTCGGGAACTAACTGGGTGTCAGTTGGTGGGTGGTGAGCAATTGCATTGTGCATCACTTGTATATTCCAATCCTTTTATTGTTACTGTTGTAATTTTATTAGTGTTGTCATTATCATTATTAGTTTCTTCTTTTCTGTTCTATTAAACCATTCTTATCTCAACCCACGAGTTTTACTTCTTTTCCCGATTTTCTCCCCCATCCCGCTGGGTGGGCGGGGAAGTGAGTGAGCGGCTGCGTGGTGCTTAGTTGCTGGCTGGGGTTAAACCATGACAACAATGTTATTGTTCTCTCCTCCTGCTTTCAGAAAAATAAAGAAATACAAATTTGTAATGAATTGAAGAAGTTAGAAGAATCACATAGATTCAGTCTTCCCAGCACAGAGCTTGAAGCTGAGATCAAAATCCAAATTTGTAACATATTGAAGAAGGTAGACCCTAGATCTGAGACCAGTGAATAGTATAAAATGTTTGCTCATGTAGCTAAAATATATGTCCATGATTTATTAATAAGAAAGGCTGTGTTCTTGAAATCCTAAACCAGTCTTTTCTAACAACATCTTATACATCCTTTCTTCAAACAATGTTCACAGACTGAACAAAGTAATATATCAAGTGTGCATGCACAATCACCAGTTGCATTAAACTGGCTCCACCTGTGTTTGAGCTGACAAAGAGAATGTCTTCATGTTTGGTATGAGCCAACAGATTAATGAAAGGGAAATCAGTTAAAGGTTATTAAATACAAAGGCATCTCATCTGGGTCTGGATGTCTGACTTGCAAAGTATTGGTGGCTCTGAGAATAATTACTTCATGTTCGGCCTGTTCGTATTTCTGCTGTGGGGTCAGCACGTGTTAAGGAGTAGCTGAAGTTGTCATGCATGGATAAGAGAATACATTTTTAATATGTACTGTCTATTTTTCAGCTTGCACTAGGAAGTTGTTGCAAATACTCTCCTACCAAAAAAAGAAGCCTTGAGTTTAGAATTCTGTTCCAAAACAGCATATTTAAATTTCTTTTCCCTATTTCTTCTGTTTTTCTATAAATAAGTTTGGACAGGTGTCAGAAAGACAATATTTAATCAGGACATAAAATTTTATAACCTAATAATTTGTTCTTTAATTCAAACTCTGGGATGGAAACAACCTCAGTTGAAGCTAAGATGCTATAGATCTGTCTACAAGCAAGCCAAAATCTGGACCTTTATATATTTTTAGTATTAACTATTTCCTCGATGATTTTCCACCTTTTCTTCCTACAGTTTATTATGTCAAGCTTGTTAGCCCATCACACTGAAGTAAGCTCAACACTTCATTCCTTTTTTTGTGTTCATTTAGCAGCGATATCAAGAAAAGACTGCAGGTGTAAGGTGTAACCTGGGTTCTCTGACTGTGTTTTCAGACCTGGCTGATGCCTGGCACTGCAGCAGCAGAGTGATGACATTGCACACGGGATGCAAATGGTTTTGTAGTCGAGCAAGCAGCGTTGTTATTGCAGAAAAATTGTTGCTGCAGACTGGCATTTCTGATTCTGCCGTGCTGAGGCCAAGTGATGTTTACTTTCAGAAAACTTTTCTGCTGTTGTTGGCTACATAGCGCTTAGCACGGTGCTGTTAATAAAGTAGCTGTCATCTGTGACAGAACACTGGTGTTTATAGTAAGATTTAACTCAGTCTGATGCTACAGAAGAATGTCCTGATGAATTGTGTTCAGTAGCTTAGCAGAGGATAATAGATCCTGAAAAAAATCCTAAAATGACCGCTAATGCTGTTTTTCAGGAGAGGCAGTTCTCCTATTTACAGGATATGAAGAGGGGTGATAGAGTGCTTTTAGACAGACAGTGAAACAACTCTTAAAACATCCTAATGACCTCAGAATACTACCTTGCCCCCCTCTTTCTGTTCTTTATGATTCCAATCTCTTTTCAGTGAAAATGCTACAATGAAATATATTATCCCTTTTATCGAAATGACGGAGATATAACACTTATCAAGCAATTTAAGAGACGCAACTGAACATAATCACTCCTGAAATCAAAAGAAGTAAAGGGAAAATTCTCTTTTCCCTCCTTTTCTCTGGTAATGAATGTGAATACTTAGGTTTGGACTCCTTTCACCATTCTGCCTCAATAAATGAGAATAGGCAGGGAATAGATCTTCACATCACTACACTGCTCCCAGATTAGTGCTGCTGCTCCTGTATCCTCTGCTCCATTTCTCTACTGCATCACCAACTTTTTAAGTGGCTTTGCAAAAGTGGTTATCAATTGGTTCAATTTTCAGAATACTTCTTCTGTAACTATGCTGATGAAAATGTAAGCATGAGGAGAAAAAAGAGCTTGTGTTTCATGTGAGTCAATATTCTGGATATATATATATTATTATATATTTTGTTTCAGTTTTTTCTGTCTGTATAAATGGGTCATTCAGCTTTTTGCACAACAAATTCTTGGGACCATGACTGCTGTTCTGCCCACAGGATAATTAGTAGTTTAACTATCAACTGGTTAGAGACAGGATAATTTAAGCAGGTCAAAATTGCTTCTAGATCAACATGGTTGAATGCCTTATTTAAGTGAAGGTAAGGAATGCATAGGATTTTTGCTGAAGTCGGAACCAGGCATAGGCTTTGTTGGTACTGTTAGTGCTAGAACCCTCCTGATTGGTACTCACAAGCAGAAAGTGAAAATAAAGACAGTGCAAAAGTACAGTGATGCAATATCTGCTTCTGCTAGACCTTGTTCCTATAGAAGGGTTTTTGTTTCAACTAGCTTTGTGGTGAGATAGTGACAGCCACCAGCACCAGCAGCACCAGAATGCAGATGGTAAGAAGATAACAAGGTGTTGCATCAATAGTTCACATTATTTTGCATACTTCAGTAACCTGTGGAAATTGGTGCAAAACACAGTACTGACAATTTAGAGCAGATTAAGCAACACTTGTATAATAGGCTATGAGACAACCTTTTAGCAGTTTGTTGGTGGGAAGGAAGCTATTTGGAGGGGACATGTGCACAATATACTGTATTTGATTAATTTAAATTGCAAAGGAATCAGCAAATAGAACATTTTTCTTTTTTTTTTTTTACATCCCAATTCAAGGGAACCATTCAGACACTGTAATAAGATTTTCTTAAAAGCCCAAGGGATAAAGGAAATGGTTACTTGATACGGTGGCATCTTTGCAATTCAGATGGCTTCTAATGATTAATAGGAACATCCAGAAACACTTATTTTGTTTTATTTTCACTTTTAACATGTCTTCATAATAAACAAGCTCTATGAATAAATATACCTGATGAAACAGTGAAATATACTATGCGCTATTGAGAATGTTCCTTCCCCTGCAGTATAGTAGCTGGAAAATTATGATACAACCACAGTGACATAGTTCCCCCCCATGGAGCATTTTTGCAGCAAGACAAGTTAAAAGTAAGAATAAGATAAAATGTTATTATAGGGCCATTGATCTTCTGTTACCTAAAAAGAGTGAATATAGGTGTCACAGCTGACAAAGTGCTAAGCTATCCCAGCCTATGCAAAGCTCAGTACAAACCAGTGAAAAACAGCCTTATCAGATCTTTTCCCAACTTAAGGGGGGGAGGGAGAGAAGGTGTCCTTTAGAACCAATAGGACTATAAAAGCTGTCAGGTTCCCAAACAAAACAAAGCTTGGATGACAGCTGCAAGTGCATACTCTATGAAAATATAAATTCCACTTAAAAAAAAAAAATTGCTTTCAAGCATCAAGTCTACTTGCCAAGCAATATCATGGAGTCAGATTTTATTACCTAGTTATAGAGTCCTAATACCAAGGTTCTGAAATAGAAGTGTTCACACAAAATGATCTATAGAGACTCCAGCGGTGCCACTGCAACGGTGGAATTCAGAGCTGAGAGCCAGGCTGCCACAGGAGCTTCCTGCAGACCAACAGTTCCACTGTGCCTTGGTGACACCAAACTCTGCGACTCATCCTAGCCTCTTGTAACAGACTGCTGTGTATGGGCACAAAATCCTAGTGCTGCTGTCTTAGTACTTAGGGCGGTTTGCAGTGAAATTTTGTTTCTATGCTACTGAATAGTAATAATAACTCATTCTTTCCTCATGCAGTTTGTGATGATCTTTCTTTTTCCCCTTTAGCCTTTGTTTTTCTTCCTCTCCCCATCCCCTATAGTGTGAAGATCTTTCTGCCACATCTTTTACTGCAGAGGTGCAGCAAGACAGTACAATGCATACCTCAGGGTTGTTTTTCTTTCCTTGACTACCAAATCACGTGGTAGGTCTGTTTGAATCAGTGTTTTTTCTGTTTTGAGTAAAGTTTTAAAAGGTTTAGTCTGAAGATTATATACAACACTTGTGCCACATTCAGCGTTGACAGTCTTACCAGGGTTAGAAGTAGAGCAATCCACTGACCTAAATCATTTGGAAGTAAACTCGCAAGTTCTATTTTGATTTCTTTTGTTGCCACTACAAGCCCAACAACAGGCACTGCAGCCACTCCAATCCCTGCGACAGGCACCGCAGCTGAACCAGGGAACCAACCCATGCTGGTATCAGTCACCCCTATACAGAAGAAGAAATACTTGAAACAACCAGCTTGCTTAGTGAAGGATGAAGGTGAGCCAGGGTCATCATGAGAACAGGAGAAAGAGGCAGAACCGGAGATAATCAACCAATCCCTACCCCTGAGTGAGCTGCGAGATATGCGAAAAGACTTCAGCCGCCATCCAGGTGAGCACATCGTTACCTGGCTGCTCCGATGCTGGGGTAACAGAGCCAGTAGATTGGAATTAGAGGGTAGGGAAGCCAAGCAGCTGGGATCCCTGTCTAGGGAAGGGGACATTGACAAGGCAATTGGAAAAAAGACACAAGCCCTCAGCCCCTGGAGATGACTTCTGTCAGGTGTGAGGGAAAGGCATCCCTTCAAGGAAGATGTTATATGTCATCCAAGCAAGTGGACTACCACGCAGAAAGGTATCCAGTACCTGAGGGAATCAGCAGTGCAGGAGATGGTTTATTATGACTTGGACAATGCGCAGTTACCCATAGATCCAGATGAAGACCAATACACACAACCCATGTGGCAGAAGTTTACACAGAGTGCACCATCATCATATGCCAACTCATTGGCAATAATGTACTGGAAAGATGAAGAGGGACCAATAGTCGATGAATTGGCTGGCCAACTCCGGCAATATGAAGAAAATCTCTCTTCCTCCCTCGTCTTGGCTGTGGAGAAACTGCTAGACATAATAGCCAAGAAACTGTTGTGAGAGTTCCAGCGATTTGAGGATAAGTTCTGCCTCCTACCTGTACAGACCAGTATCTCAGCTATTAGGAATAAGCATCCCCCTGATCAAGAGAGAGGAGATAGAAGGTACACATCACAGGGTACCCTGCAGTCTTACCTGTGTGAACATGGAGAGGACATGAGGAGGTGGGATGGAAAACCTACCTCAGTCCTAGATGCATGAGTACGTGAATTGCAAGGAAAAACATTCACAAATGAGGGTTCTTCCAGGAAAATTGCTGCTCCAGTCTCTGGTGGGCAGTGTGAGCAGTGTGCCAGACAGAGCAGAAGGGCTGATTTTACTCCTGATCCTGTGAGAAGGAATTCTAATCCATTTTCACAAAAAATGAGTGGAGAAACCTTTGACCAGGACTAGAGGGGCCCTGCCTTCAGCCAGGTAGAGGAAAGGGACAACCAGGTTTACTGGACTGTGTGTGGATTTGATGGCCTGGCACGTCAGACCCACTGGAGTACAAGGCTCTAGGGGACACCAGTGCACAACGTACCCTCGTGCCGCCAGGCTATAAAGGGGTAGAACCCGTTTGTATTTCTGGGATGACAGGGGAATCCCAACAGCTAACTGTACTGGAGGCTGACATAAGCCAAACTGGGAATGAGTGGCAAAACCACCCCATTGTGACCGGCCCAGAGGCTCCATGCATCCTTGCTATGGATAGCATCCATAGACTATCTCAGGAGAGGGTACTTCAAGGACCCAAAAGGGTACCAGTGGGCCTTTGGTATAGCTGCCTTGGAGATGGAGGAAATTAAACAGCTGTCCACCTTGCCTGGCCTCTTGGAGAGCCTTTCGGTTGTGGGGTTGCTGAGGGCTGGAGAACAACATCTGCCAATCGCTACCACAACGGTGTGCCGGCGGCTGATTGGTTGACTGGAGAGCCAAGGGGTTATCAGCAAAATTCACTCACCCTTTAATAGTCCCATATGGACAGTGTGAAAACCTAATGGAGAGTGGAGACTAGCAGTAGACTATTGTGGCCTGAATGAAGTCACTGCCACTGAGTGCTGCCATGCTGGACATGCTAGAACTTCAATATGAACTAGAGTCCAAGGCAGCGAAGTGGTACGCCGCACCTGATATCCCTAATGAATTTTCCCAGTCCCTTTGGCAGCAGAGTGCAGGCTACAGTTTGCTTTCACTTGGAAGGTTGTCCAATACACCTGGAATTGACTGCCCAAGGAAAGTACACCATGAATCGGCTGCCTGTGGAAACACCATTTGCCATGGACTGTTCCAGACTGCACTGGGAAAGGGTAAAGCTCTGGAATACCTGCAATACATTGATGACATCATCATACAGGGCACACAGCAGAAGTTTTTAAGAGGAGCAGAAATGGGTGAACATTCAACTAATCATATTGGTAGAAAAACAAATACAGTTGGATGGAATACTCACAAATCCTTTCCATTCCCTAGAATGAAACTTTCATACAGAAATTAAAAACACCATGGCAAAAACTTGTAAGCTATTCCATTCGTTACTTAATGAATTATTACAGTGTTACTATTGCCCTTGTTTCAGCTGGGATAGAGTTAATTCTCTTCCTAGTAGCTGGTACAGTGCTGTGGTTTGGATTTAGTAGGAGACTGATATTGATAACACACTGGTGGTTTAGTTGTTACTAAGTAGTGATTATCCTAAGTCAAGGACTTTTCAGTTTCCGATGCTCTGCCAGCGAGGAGGTGCACAAGAATTTGGGAGGGAGCATAGGCAGGACAACTGACCCGAACTAGCCAGAGGGATATTCCATGCCATAGAACGTCATGCTCAGTATATAAACTCGGGGGAGTTGTCCGGATTGCTGCTCAGGCATCTGTCAACAGGTAGTAAGCAATTGCATTGTGCGTTACTTGTTTACTTGTCTTTTGGGGGGGTTATTTCTCTCTCTCTCTTTTTTTTTTTGTTATATTCATTTTCATTACTATTGCTGTTATTATTATATTTTATTTTACTTTAGTTATTAAACCGTTCTTACCTCAACCCATGTGTTTTACTTCTTTTTTTCGATTCTCCTCCCCGTCCCACCGGGTGGGGGGGAGTGAGTGAGCGGCTGCGGGTTGTTTAGCTGCTGGCTGTCGTTAAACCACAACACCTACCTATGAATCATCCAGGAACTGACTGAATAGTCTCAGAACATACCTTATTTTCTCTCAGACAAGACTTGTTTGCAAACTCCTCTCTCTGCCACCTGGTTGGATGGCTTGGTACCATTCAGTATCATTTCAATGAAAAAGTGGAAACTCTCAGCTCGAATAAGTCTCCTCCTCTCTCCTCTGGAGCTGTTCTTACAAAGGGGATTGTTGTTGAAGAAAAATGCCATAAGGGTGCCCATGTGTACTCTCTGTTGAAAGAATTCTGCTTTAGGGAGAAGTATTGCAGTATAATATCATAGAGCACAAAAGTAAGTCCTGAAATGTGAAGACCCTGTTTAGTCCACCCACACTACCCATCAGAGGCAGGATTAGCCTCCTGCATAATTCTGACACCTTTGTCCAACCCCGGCATCCTTGAAGTGTGCGCCTGGCAGTCTACTGTGCCATAAGATCACAGAAGTGTGACAACAAACCCAAGTGCCTGGCCAGAGCACGTAGCCGATGGGCACCGAGGCGTTAGATGTGTCCCGTGAAAGGCTCAGCAAGCAGCCGTGGTACTGCTGCCCAGGGTGAGGGCGTCTTGGGAGAGCTGGCAGCGACTGCCGGTGATTTTGATTCGGTTATCGAGAGACTGGTCTCATCTAATCTTAAAGCTCTCCAGTGAGAGATTTTCTATTGCTGCGTCAGGCAATCTATTACAGTGTTAAGCTCTCTTTTGTTGCAGAGGTTTTTCCAGTGTATAACCCTCTGCAGAGGAATGGGCCCAGCTGCCAGGATTTAGCTGCCGTCCAAGCAAGGTGGACATTGTCTGAGTGTCCACCAGGTATGATGCTACCTTTGGACCCTGGCACTGGTATTACTAAAGTTTTCCTAAATTTGTTTTGTTTTATTTTAAAAAAGTGTAGAGTATGAGCAAGTAGTACCAGAGTGTTTCTTGTGAGCACAAAATCTTTGTATTTCCTTTTACTGTATGTGATCAAATTGTGGGTAAAGGAAGGATAAGCTAGCACCCAATGTGCAGAAACACCCTACCCTCCATTTATTAATCTATATGCCAACTAAAATAAATAATACTGCCATGTAAAGAGCATGGGAAAGAAATGTCAGACCAGAGGTGGTGGTGAGGCCAGCCTAGTGGCTGCTCTCGAGCAAAGTGGTCCTTCTAACATCTGTTCTGTGGGCCATGCCACTCACTAGTTCTTGCTGCTTTTTACTGAGGAGATTCCCAGGAAAATAAACAGCTGGTGGTTTCTGACAACAAGGCAAACATTTTTCCCGCTAATTTCATAGCACTGTTGTATGTTTATATACTGGTTGTGTTTTCTTCGCCTTAGGGAAAACACCTCAAGGTAATACAGGTGAGTTTTGTTATGGTCTCCAAGAGATGGCTTATCTATCTTTATTATTCCATATAGGTTATGATTTACCTGATGTGTAGAAGCAAAATGGTCAGGTTTTCATTTGCCACAATATTACTTAAACATAGATGCTAACCTTGGATAGCATCTGTTAGAAGGTTGCATCTGAAAGAGAAATATCTGGTAAAGCTTCTGTGGTTAAGTAGCCATAAATGAGGACCTAATAAGGACCTTTTAGCTTCTCAGCTGCTTACAGTCAGCTTAAATAGAAGGGGTTTACAAACCTTAACTCATATTCTTACAGATTTTTTTTTTTCCAATATTTATCCTAGCAGAAAACCAATCATATTGTTAATTATTCAACATAGTGTCTTTTCTTGGCAGGAATGTTATCAAAATACAAGGAGAACTGTTATTTGTGGGCATGACTCTGTATGGGAAGGACTGGTGCTCAAAATGCATATTAGGTTTTTTTATTTACATCTCTATGGCAGCTCATTTGAGGAAACGTATTTGGATGAAATTTTTAAGCCATTTTAGGATCCAAGATTTTGTTTCCACATAAGCCCCTAGACAAGGGAAAATGCACTTTTGTTGGGTGATGAACATATGTACCCTCTCTCATCGGAAAATGAGTTTTCTTCTCTAGTGCCTGTTCCTAGTATTAAATGCCAGTTATGAAATGAGAAGGTACTAGCCAAAGACTGTGCTGAAGTGAAATCCAGTGTGACACCACCCCCATTGCTTTAAGGTATTCAAGATAATTCAAGCCTATCTGTTGCAATGGAGCAGTAACATCTGTACTATGTTCAGCTTGAGCGAAATATGTGTTCGTAGAGTTTTATATTAACTTCAGCAATCCAAGTTTTGCATTTATGTCCGCTATGTGCTTTTCAGATACTACGGTTGGGGTTTTGGTTGTTTTTTTTTCTTTTTTTTTTTTTTTTTCATAAAAATCCATGCTTTCTGGTCAATGAGTTTAAGCAAACTGACACAAAATAAAAACTAATTAAATAATGTGATTATAAATTGTTTATCCTTAGAGAATAGATTATAAAAAAAGAAAATAAATTATGTCAAGATGCAGTCTGAATAATAATAAATTATTGTAGCTTTTGGCTGCCAGTAGCCAGCTACCAGCTGAGTCAAAATGCACCCTCATCTCCTGCCTGCTGCCTTTGAACACCAGTTATGAATTAAGTCTGACAGTGTGAAAATAAATGGGAGAGTGTAGCTGAAGCCAAGCATTTATCAAGCCTAGTTGTACTCTATGCAAGGCAAGTCTGATACAAATTTAATAAGATAACAGAAAACTTAACACTGTCTTCAGGATGTCAAAATATGGATTTATGCCCTATGCCAATGCTACTACTGTTAACTTGATGAATTTTAAGCTATTTCAGGTTTTGGGTTTAGCATCCATAAGTCAGTGGTGCAATAGGAATAATTTTCAGATACAGAACTGAATACCTGTGCATATGTATGGCAGGAGTATTCAAAACAGTCAGTTATCATAAAGTGGAGGGAAGAACCAGAGAAAGCATTGGGAGAACAGGTCTTCTCTCTCACTGTAAGTTACATTGCCCTTCACATTCTCCAAATGCTTTGTTTCAAGAAGTTTAGGAACTAAACCTGTGAATGCAGGAAGAGAGAGACCAACAATAAACCAAAGAACATTTCCTTACCTTTTTTTTTTCCCTTTTGAAATTGGAGATGTCTGTCACAGACCCTCTTCTCTCTGTTCCTCATTACATTTAAACTGTGCAAATTTTGGATGCCTGCATCTACAAGGTTATTTTTCTATCACTCATTTAATATCATCACTGGTTACCAAAGCTGCAACTAAAGTAATACCCTACCTTGTGGGTTTGGTGACTTTTTGTTGAAGAACCCTGTGAGTTGTCATAGCAAAGCACATATGGGTCTGGTTTCTCTAATGAGAGAAAATTAAATAATTGCAGGTGGGTTTTGCCTCTCTGTGTAAAAAATACTATCAAGATATCAATCATGAGTTAATGTAACCTTTTGGACTACATAGAAAGAATCCCCATAGTCTCTCAATGGCTATTTATCACTCTTTTCAAGGGTGATTTTGACCCAAATGTATTGTTTTCTTGTGCTACTCTATCTTTATGCCCAAGTCCATCTTTTACATGCACTACAGCACTA
Organism: Pandion haliaetus; assembly: GCA_013401275.1. Lineage (NCBI taxonomy): Eukaryota > Metazoa > Chordata > Aves > Accipitriformes > Pandionidae > Pandion > Pandion haliaetus. Next base: position 1,063 of record VYZV01022084.1, on the reverse strand, counting down.
TCTGTTCTTGAAAGTGTTAGGCCTTTGATAAACGTACTCCAGTCATCAATACTTTTTCATACTAGGTATCTATTGATTCTTATAATATCAACTTTCATGACTTGCATCATTTCTTAGAATTCCTCTGTTTAGTTTTAAAGGCCATCTACATTGATATACAAACAATTCCATTTTTTCTCACTAGTTCCTTTCAGCATTCTTTATGGCTCCTTTTGTCGATCATATCTACCTCAGTTCAGGAAGGACATGCCCCAGTTGCTCTGGCTATTCGATGAAGTACCACAGGACTGGATCCAAAGCTATTCCAGGGTCAGGCCTTTATACTGAGCAGAGTGGAATGGCGTAACTAGGTAATATTCTTGAGCCCAATTTCCAGAATAGGAGGCTATGTTTAATACAGAGAAGTCAGTAAGTACTTTTTTGTCAGAGAGGAAAGGAATAGCTTTGCCTTGATCTATTTCAGAGATGATCAAAGAATAGATTAAAAGGCCTGAAAGCTCTGTTCAGCCATCATTCATCTGTGTGCTGTATAACAATGCTGCCATGCTTCCCTCCTGCCTCGCTGTCAAAGAGGTAGATGGGTAGCTCAACTTAGACCGGCTTTTTTCCCTTATGATGATACTTCTTCCCCCTACTATTCACATGTTTTCATAACTCCATGTGTAAAAGCTAATTGAATTTATCTGGTAGCAAGTGGATATATGCTTGAGGTTAAACGAAATAGGTGTCCAATAATAGGTGCAGAACTTCCATCAAATATAATGGCTGCTTTCTTGATGGGATGAAGACTCTTCTTCACACATACACTGGGATGGAAGTAAGGAGGCCAAGGAACAGGGAAAATTCTCAGTGAAGCAAAATGGATGCAATTTTACTGCATAGCTTTTCCTGTAGTCAAACAGCAGCAGTTCAAGTGTTATGCAGCAATGAGCAGTATATTGTTGGCAAACCATCGGAGAAATAACTTGGAAGCTAGCATTAAAAGGAATAGCATTTAGTTGAGGGGATACGCAGCAATCATACCTTTAATCTGTTTAAGAATGGGGCAACTGAGCAGCTATTC
>VYZV01022083.1:0-12015 GCA_013401275.1 Pandion haliaetus | reverse complement strand
TACATTTTTTCTGAACCTAGTGGCTGTTGTAGCAGTTGCTTGATGCTGCTGAAAATTGGAAGGTAGAGGATCTTGGTAGGCAAATTTAGAAGGCCTAGTAACATTGAAGCCAGAATTGAAAGATGTACTACATCTGAATTACTCTGATATTCAGTCAACTGCTTTGGAGCAGAACCACAGCCAGACCAGAAGTGGTGGAATATGTTGCCCTGCAGATGTGAAGTGTGTTTCAGGAAACAAATTCCTGATTTAAAGCAATTATTTTCTGTACTATGTAGTGTAGTTTTTCTGCAAAGAGAAGGAATCTTTCTCTGCTGGTGGTTGTAAGATTATTTTACTTAATGGTGGTATAGCGTCTTTGGCCAGTGTGATACATTTCAGAGAATAAATTGACTTTGTTGTATTTAAAAGAAACAAAACTATGGCTTACTGATTTCACTGCTTAGTACGTGTTCTTGAGGAGGCCAATAATATACTTAAGATGGAGGTGGGTACCTTCCTGCTTATCCACATGAATCTTCTCATCTATGCAAAAAGGTCTGGAGATGAACCAACAGCAGGAAAAACTTCAGGTGAATGCCAGTTGTTGAGTCAAGTTAGAGAAATGTATTTGCTATGATTTACAAAATGTCAGGAGCAACAGATTAGCAATATAAGAATCTTTCACTTAAAGTACTCACATTTGGATTGTGTAATCCAACCTGACTCATTTACTCTGAGTCTTGAAAGAATGCAGTGTGTACAAATCTATATTCATTTATTGCTGTACCACTTGTGTCCTGCTCTCTTACCTGTACCTGCCTGTCTTTCATCATTCTGGTTCTGAATACTTAAGTGCAGTGTCTCTTTCCTATCCTAAAACTATTGTTGTTGCTGTCAATTCATACCCATCTTAGCATTGTACCAGCCAGGCGAGGCAGTGAAAGGAATTGTTTGTTTCATGTGTTCAGGTAATTCAAGATACAGCAAGTGCAGTGGGAAGCGCCTACAGAGTAATTATGTTGGACTGGTTTCCTTGGTTTGACCAACTTTCTTACATGTATGTGGTAATTTGATGCTGATGGCCTCTTTCCCAGCAGTGGCTGTATGCTGTGTTCCCTTTGTCTACTAGCCTCCAAACTCAAAGTCAAGATACTTGGACCCTCAAACCTTGAACACACATTCTGTGGGCAATCTCATTCCCCTCTTTGAAAAGGAAACACAGCAGTTCTCAAACCTTGGTGAAATTCACCACGAGAATCAGGTGACTGCAATGTTGAGCCCTTAGTTTAACTTTTTCATAACAGAAGGCTAATTTTAAGATTAAGTGCTCATTGTACCACATGCCTTTTGTGGTTTATATTATCTTTGAATTGTCCTTTCTGGTGGTAGCCTCTCAAGTGCCTTTTTACAGGTACACTTTCAGTCATGTTACCAAAGATGCTGCATTTAATCAGCTTGCATAAAAACTCAGATTAGCTCTCAGTGTGAAGGGTCAGTGATCTTGCACTCAAGTTTCAGTGCTGCTTGACTTAAAAAAGATGAGTTTGGTCTTGTAATAAAAAGCTTTGAAAGCTTGTCAGGTGTTTGCAAAGATGTCATGTAACTTCTCTTGCAAAGATATGAAGCATGCTATGACACAGCAAGTGTCGCAGGGATCTTGGGAGAAGTGCTGACACTCGTATACTCTGCTACATATATGTAGACTAATGTAATTCAAAAGCAGTTGAGCCAAATCCGTATTAGAGAACTTCAGTAAAAAAGAACCTGGTTAGCGCTGATAACTGTTGCGGGATTTTAACCTACTGATACTCATTTTCTCAAAATCTCTTGTTAAATGATACTTTTCATTTGAGGTCAGTTGGCATAGTAGAGCCAGCCTGTAGAAGGTTGAAGCCTGGTGTAACATTTCCAGATGGGTTAAAGGTCTATGTACTTGTAGTGGGATGTAAGTGAAATCTCACGCTTGTGTGTTTCTCTGTAGTTTCTTCGTGTATGTCTAAGACAGCAAGTATCTCTCAGTTCTAGGGAAGAGGTGTGGAACAGCATGAAACTAATGGGCATGTTTCTAGCAATCTTCATGAGAGCTCAATTTCCAGTGCCAGGAGATAACCTGGAGAAGACAAATATGGGTGGTTATGCTGGCTTTGATTGCCAGCATTAACCTCAGTGAAAATAACATGCTTACTGCCTTCAAAGGCAGTTAGTTCTCTAAGTATTATGGACTCAAGCATACAACATCAGGCCATCTATATTAGACTGGTAGAGAACCAGGAATACCCAGGCCAGGCTAACAAGTATGCACTCCAAAGAAGTTAAGACTTGATAATGAGGATGTCAAGTCTCTCCACCACAGATGTGTGATGATGCTGCAGAGTATTCATTGGCATTTAAATATGTCAGAACGTTTTTGAGACACAGTTAGTTTCAGTTGCAAGGTGCCAATCGCAGTTAGTCTCGTTGTGGATGCTTTAAGAGTAATCTCCTTAATATGGCCCTTACACCAACCAGCACCGTTGACATGTTAAAATATTTCAGAATCCAGTGCTTCAGGGAGCTACTTTGGTGGGTAAATGGTAAATAGAACTGAAACAAGCAGAGGATTTATGTGAACACTGCACAGAGCTTCTGAAAAGATGATTCAGTCCAACATGGATCTTTTCTTAGCAGTTTTGTGTTTGCAGACTGTACTTTTAGTGTATCAGAGGTACTGTGGGCTAGCTACTTCTAACACTATATGCTCTGGCAGTATGTGCTTTTCAGATCCTTCTTTAACCTAAGATCTTACTTTTTTTTTCTTTAATTTTCCTCTGACAGTAAGACTGCTTTTGCTAATAGCCTTGCCATGTGTTGAGGATGCTTTTTTAAGTAGTCTTAACTGTTCTTTGATCCATTTTGGTGTTCTGAGATACGTCAAAGTGCAGGGCTGAAAAGTTAGTGTCACTGCTACTGAAGAGAGATGCTTTAAACAGATAATTTTTTTCAGAACAGATCTATCGGGTCTGGAATTTAATTTTTTATTTCAGACTTTAATAGCTAATGTACAGTCATAGCAGCAATAGAACACTGCGTTTTTTCAGTTCAGAGTTGTCAACCTCAGTTGCTAAAGGTTATGTTGCCCTTTAGTCTCATGGGTAAGGCAGAGCAGTAGTAGGCCAGGATGTAACTCCTGAAGATTTGTGAAGTGAAAGGGAACATTTCTTGAGAGTCGGCATAATTTTTAGCTTTGGAATTTTGGAGTTAAATATTATTTCACAATGTTCTCTGAACATAAGGGTAGAATGTTAGTTGAATTTCTAGCCAAAGTCACAAATAGCTTAACAGTGTTTTGATGATTTTTGTTCATTATATGCAGCTTTGGTTCTGTTGAATTGTAGTAGGAAGCTGGAAAGGTAATACTAGAGGGAAGAAGCTTGAAAGTGACTTTCTGGATTTTAGCATGCTTTTTCCAAACATGGTATATTGATCTGTTTACTGTAGTGAATAGATCAAGTCTAGGCTTTGTGAGAATCAACATCACCTGACTTCATGGCTCTGCATACATCTCCTGTCTTTACCAGCTCAGTTGATTTGGTTACTTGTTGGAAACAAGGAAGTTGAGGTCTGTCACAAATGAGTTACATCACTGAGGATTAAAACATGACTTTTCTTTCTGTGAAATGGACAGACAAGGCCCTGTCATGCACATGCAGTTCAGAGGATGTAGAATGGGGAACAGTCTGCTTCATTAGATTTTGAGTCCTAATTCTAGGCTTATTTAAGAAATGGGGGAGGGGAGGCATGGTCAGCTTTGGTCAATGCTAGTTAATTTTTGTGCATCCATGAGACAAGACATGCTTTCTATGATTCTCTCTTTGAATAATTCAAAGCTTTCTATGTGACAGAACTATGATTTACTTGAAACATAGATAGGAGACACGTTGCTATATTGTCAGTTTTTAATAGAGAAATTAAGTAGCATAAGTTTATAAAATCGCCATTTTAGTTTAGCCAGCTTTTGACCCAAATAGATGAATTTCCTGGGTGTTTGCACGTAGTGACTTCAGTGTTTGGAGCAGACTTTTAATAAATTCACCTTGTGTCCAGCACTTCCAAAATAATTCTTTTTTGCCCTTCTTTAGTTTTCCTTGATTCTAAGAGATGGGTGCATTTTTACTTTTAATGCAGAGAGGGGTTTTTCCCACTTAATCCAGAACACTCTTAACTTCTTGGATATGTCTGCCCAAGAGGATGGGAAAAATTCAATACTCCAAGGAGAAATCCTTCTGAGGAGTATTTCTATAGTGCAGAATTTATTCTCAAAAACATTTCCTTAGAATGGAAGCATATCAACAGTGAATTTTCCGTTTGTATGTAAGGGTGGTGGTTCTGCGTGTTTGAGAAGTTTCAGTGGAAATTAACAAAATCAAATCGTATTGGGAACTATGCATGAGTTTTAAAAAATCCTAGATTGGCTTTACCATAGTGCTGCTTTCCTTGAGAGGGCAGAAAAAAATTGAATCGTGTCTCTCAAGAGAAACCTCTTTTTAAAGTCAGAGCATACATACTGAGACTGTGTGGTGATAATGGATGTTGGAAGCTTTTCTGGTGTTAACACAAGGTCAGAAGGGTTACAATAAGAGTTGCAGCTCTGAGAAACCTGTAGATTTACGAAGATTAGATGAAGTATGATGATAAATGAAAATACCTGAGAAGGAACACTTAGAAAACAAGGAATAGATTTTTCAAAAGCAACTTGTAAATTTGAAGCTTGTAATTTATTACATCTTAATGGGAATGGGGTAGAATGCTTAAGATACTTGGAGAAGAGATACATCGCAGGAGCCTGAAAGTGATTTTTGAAAATGTTTTCTTGACGTTACAGCTGCAGGCACATGAGTGTTTTAATGACTAGGAGATGAGGGAGGGGAGTATCACGGTGATATGGAGAGATTGACTGTTCAGTTTGCTCAAATAGGAGAATGAAGGGTGGTTATGTAAGACTGAGTGAAATTCAAACCGAAAAGAAGAGGTTCTTCACATGAGTGATTGTGGATCTGTGAAGCTCCTTGTCAGAGGACTTCATGGGTGTAAGAAATTTACACAGCCTCAAAGGGAAGCTGAAGTACTTGGAAGAAATCCATGAAGGCTACTGTCGTGGTTTCAGCCCACCCGGTAACAAAGCACCACGAAGCCGCTCACTCACCCCCCACCCCCGCCCCTGGCCACGTTGGGATGAGGAGAAAATCCAAAGGCAGGCTCGTGGGTCGAGACAAGGACTGGGAGGGATCACTCCCCACTTATGGTCACGGGCAAAAGACAGGCTCAACTTGGGGAAGAAACAAAATCCATTTCATNTCGCTGCCGCTCCTTTCCTCAGGGGGAAGATTCCTCACTCTTCCCCTGCTCCACCGTGGGGTCCCTCCCACGGGAGACAGTCCTTCACCAACTTCTCCAGCGTGGGTCCTTTCCGCGGGCTGCAGTTCTTCCCGAACTTCCCTCGTGTGGGTCCTTTCCACGGGCTGCTCTCCTGTCTCACACTGCTTCAGCGCGGTTTTTACCATGGGGTTACGGCCATCTTCGGGAGCCTCCGCTCCACCGTTCCCCTCCCTGGGCTGCAGGGGGACAGCCTGCCGTCTCACTATGGGCTGCAGGGCCATCAGCCTCCTCAGGCGCCCCCTTCTCCCCCTCCTCCTTCACTGACCTCAGTATCGGCAGAGATGTTCCTCTCAGGTTTCCCAACCCCCACACTACTGGTTCCCCTTCTTAAATATGTTCTCCCAGAGGCGCTACCACCATCACTCCCCGCCTAGAGGTGGGTCCGACATTTTGGCGCGTCCGACATTTTGGGGCGGCGAATATACCAGCAGCTTCTTAAAGGGGCCGCCTCTGCAGCCCCCCTCCCATGCCACCAAGGAAAACTGCGCCACACAAACCCATAACAGCTACCAAAGGGAGAAAACATACAAGGCTCATGAAAACACCTGGAAATAGTTGGGGGCTGAAGAACACTTTGGAATATCTTTTTTTTTTTTTATGTTCAGTTTTGGAGGTGGTGCTAGAGGGAGCTTGTGTCATATTATGAAGGAGGAATAATCTGAGCAAAGAGTTACAGCAGAAGGGAGAGAAAAGCCACTGGGTGACCAAAGTCTTTTCACATTTTTAAATACAAAATGAGACTGAAATGTTGTAAGCAGTAATGAGAATAGGAAAAACACATTTGATTTGGGTTTTTTTTTTGTGTTTAGTATAAATGTGGATAAATAGGTGTTAGTTGGAGGAACTAAAATTTCTAATTATTCTTGTCTATCACTATTTTTATTAGCAAAACCAAATAGGAAGCTGACATTCCTGTACCTGGCCAATGATGTCATACAGAACAGCAAAAGGAAAGGACCAGAATTTACAAAAGACTTTGCTCCAGTAATAGTGGAGGCTTTTAAGCATGTTTCAAGGTACAGTAAACCGTTTTGTGCACTGTTCTTCATCCTTCATCATACTGTATTTGAGGGGTATTTAGAGAAGCCCTCAGTTCATTTCTTCTGACTCAGCTAGTCCTTGTGTGCTATTTCTGTACTTGAAGTCTTGTTAATTTAATTTGTTCCATTTTCTTTAGATCTTGGATAGTCTTAATGCTGTTGGATGAAGTTATATAGTAAATTCATCTGCATGCAGTCCCTTTTGCCTTAGAAAGCTGTTAGCTATGCCTTAAACTAAGACTTGCTTTCAGTCTGCATTTATATCCTACAGCAGTTTGATATGTTTCATTACTGGTGTTGCATGATTTGTTTTTCCCCAGCAGCCATTCATCTTGTTGCATGAGGATGCTAGAGTCTTGATACAGAATTATTTTCACGTGGTACCCAGCTGTTGAAGCAGCACAAACCTGTTTGCAGTGTTTGTGTAATAGGGTTACAGACCTACAGATTTATGGGTTGAGCAAGCAGATAGAAAGAGGCAATTGGGTGTTGGCCTTTTTTTTTTTTTTTTTTTTTAATGTGTTTCCTGAGATGTCTTGAACTGGTCTTTGCTTTCTTTTCTTTAAAATGTGATTTTGTTTTCTGAGATTACTGGACTTCCGATACTTTGGTATTGCTAAGGTATGCCAAGGTCCTTCTGTGAAAGATAATCATGTGGCAGTGCTGTACTTTTCCCTAGTGCTGATTTTTGCTTTTTTGCCTTGTAACAGTGAGTCTGATGAGAGTTGTAAGAAACACCTTGGTCGAGTGCTCTCTATCTGGGAAGAAAGGTCTGTTTATGAAAATGATGTATTAGAACAACTTAGGCAAGCTTTGTGTAAGTATTTTGTGTGTGTATGAAGATTGAGTCTCTTGTTTGAAATGTTATTTCCCTGACTCCTCTGTTTGTTTTCATTTAGATGGAGACAGAAAGGTGAGGAAGCGCACATACGAACAGATAAAAGTTGATGAAAGCAACTGTTCACCTCGAAATTCTCCCACTGACCCTCCACAGGTAAAAGCATGTTTATAAAATTCTGTATTTGCATTTGGTTTGATACAGAATTATTCTTGTTTCAAAAACTCTTGTTTTTGAACAGTCTCTGGTTTTCTTTTTAATGAGGTACTGTTGGGATGAGGGTGACTATACCTGAAACTTTTCTTCACTGCACTTTAGGTTACAAGTGGAGCATGTTCTAACTTTAGTCAGTTTGACGCTAAACCAAAATGTATGAAATACATATCCAGCTTTGTCCACATCAGGATTTTAGCATTAGTTTCTACAATGTTTTAAGTTCTCATTTGGTTTCCAGGGTGGTAACAAGTAATACATGTATTAAAATAAGATTGTTATCAATTTATCAATAAAATACTTCTGAATGTTGCAGTCATTGGTTGGGAGAAGTTTTTGTCTACCTTGCATTGTTACAGCGTCTATAATTCTTGTGGGGTTTTTATGGTACTGCCCCATCTCAAAAGGCTTTTTGTTATGGCAAGGAATGACTGTCCCCAAATAATCACAATTTAGTATGTTTCTCTGTAACAGACATCTGGGCTTCTATGAACATCAGCCCTACTTCCAAAAGAAGTGCAGTGATCTAATCTGATGCGATAGTGAAGCAAAACTACAAGAAAAATAATTTCAAAAATGTATAGTAAAATAAAAGGTACTGTAAAATAATCACTACTGTCAAAAAGAAAAGATTTATAAGTAGTCCTGTACCAAGAATTTAAATAAAAAATCTATTTTAGGAAGGTGACCTTTAAAACTAGGAACACTTCAATGTTGTTTTGAGAATTAATGGCTTGGTTTTGTTTTGTTTTTTGTCCGAGAGGGGATTGAATGTTGGTATAATGCTGATATAAATGCTTTTAAAATTACCATCAAATTGATTCCATAAGCTTATTGTGAAATACTGTTTTGTACTAGGATCTGTTTAAATAAACTAGTTACCAATCTTGCATGCTTTTTTCAGACCACAGATCTCATTAGAGCATTACAAGAACTAGAAAACGCTGCCTCTGGGGATGCAGCAGTTCATCAGAGAATAGCTTCTTTGCCTATAGAGGTCCAAGATGTGTCCCTGTTAGACAGAATAACAGGTGAGGGTTGGGGATCCAGTAACTGAAATGCTGTTCTGAGAACTTAACAGTATGTAATGAAATCATGCTTTACTTGGTTTTCTCTGCTTGCTTTTTAGATAAGGAATCTGGAGAGCAGCTTTCCAAAATGGTAGATGATGCATGTATGTTGCTGGCGGATTACAATGGCAGGTTGGCAGCTGAAATAGATGATAGAAAACAGCTAACTCGAATGTTGTCGGACTTTCTCCGATGTCAAAAAGAATTCCTTGCAGAGAAAGAACATAAGCTGGAAGTGCGTAATGTTTTGTTTTAGTCCATTCTTCACTAGAGCTTGTTCTTGCAAATGTTTTTAGTTTGCCTAAACAACTTTTCTCTCCAAAGGTAAATATTTAATTGCCACTGTTAGGTCTTTGCTCCAGCACGTTATTAACAAGATTTCTTTTGGTTCTAAATGTTCTAAATCTATTAAACCAGCTCAACATTAGGTAATGTTACAACTGTAATCACTTTAGTGTTTGTCTTTCTGTTTTTTAGCCTATTCAGTCTTCATTACATGTACAGACTTAGTTTCGGTAGTGCGGATAGAAAGTCTTATCCTGAATGGTACAAAATTAATTCTTCACAGAGTAAATTTTTTCTTGTTCTTTTCATTCATTGTTGTAAGTCTTAGTTATGTATTACATTGTTTAATAATACCCTTTTAGTGAACAGAATAATCTTTCTGGTATTTGTAGGTTTGTGAAGCCACCTAAAGGATAAGAATTTAATTTCTGGTTTCAGGACAACTTACTAACCTGAACCCAGTAAAATGTAGTTTTAGCTTCTACAGCCTCTGACATGGCTGGTTAGCAGCACTAGCACTATTAGGACAGGGCACATCATTAATAGAAGAAGGATGCAGAGTGAACAGCTCATTATGAGCAAATGATCCCCTAAGTTACTCCATTCTTTCCTACTATCAGTAGTCTTGTTTTCCTTTCCTACCACGTAATACTGTCAAGCCTCCTGTTGAACATCCAACGTATTCTAAATAGGTCCATAATTTCATGACCATTGCTTCCCAAATACCTTGTCTCAGCTTTAAGACATAGGTTCCAGCGTTAACTTGAGTATTATAATAATAGAACTGAAGCTGCATCCTTTTGCAAGGGGAGATAGCTGAACGGTTGTGGTGCCCTATAACAGCAGCATAAGCATNTTCAGATTTTGTGGTGTCTTTGTTCAGGAAAATGCTGTTCACAATGTATCTGAAGTGATCGTTCAGATCATTTGTGTCATTCCTAGGCTACTCTTATTTCTTGACTTCCTTCCTTTGCTCTATGCCTCACAGAAAAGCAATTGACGAAGGTTCTTCCTATCAACTTCACTGTGTTTATCCTTTGGGAAGAATATCAACCAACTTACATGTAAGATAGGTGGTATACACGATAGTGCTGATTGCAGTAGCAACTGATCCGACTGCGCAATGGAACCTGCAAGATTAAAGAACAGGAAGCCTTAAGCTTTTCATCACCTGCCCTACCTTCCCTCTGTGTGTGTAGTGTGTTTGAAGGACAAGTTACTACAGTACCAGCATAGGACTGCTTGTCTTGAGACACTTCTTTTTGGAGATCATTACCAGCAATTAGACCAGCAATGAGGTATAGTAGACCACTGGGATAGGGAGTTGCTCAAAAGGCAACTGTCCTTCAGACAGATCTATACCTCTGTAAAAAGAAAAGAGCTCAATGAATCAGAAATTGCAAGTGGAGTGCAACTGTGAACAGATTCCACCTGTTTGTTGTTTTCAACAAGTAAAAACCAGTTTAATTTCCCAATATTACTAGATCAAAGAGTTTGTAACTGTAAGAGACGGCAATTGCTTATTCCCAGGCTGTCATGGTCCTTAAAACTGGGTTTCTTGGCTGAATTATTTAAACTGTTAAAGAATCTCATTCTAATACAGCACACTTCCAGTTTCGGACTGGTTTCCAAAGTCTTTCTTTAGAAAGCAGGAGACAGTCTTCAGTATCTGTAGCAGTCTGTTTTAAACAGATGAAGTCCTAGGATATTGAGGTATACTGTAAGAATGTTTTTAGGCTGATCAGTGTGATATAAATCTAGGTTACTAATAAAAAACTATGAGCCAAGATGGTGTCAACCCAGGGTACTAATGAAGAGCTATAAGGCAAGAGATTGCAAAGAGCAAGGACTTTAAAATCAGGCTTCTAAACTTGTGTTAAGATGAGTGAAGTGACTTTATGCTCGCTACCCGTAGTGCCTTTTGGTTTGCGAAGTGCAGGCTGATAAACATTCTGAAGTTTTGAAATGTAAGATCAGGATGTCTTCATGATACTGTCTGTAGGGCTAGCTGAATTAGTTTATCTTTTTATGTTACTATTTTTAAGAAATGCCTATCTTCTGATGTAAACACCAAATATCTGTAGCCAGGTGCTTTTGTCTTCTGAAGCAAGGACTCTTGTTTTTACAGTCTTAGGAAATACCATACCTCAGATTGAGCCTTGCTTCTTGGCTTCTCATTTGAAATAGCACTGGAAAAGGGCCTGTCACCTAATTCTTTGAGAATATATTTCCTGAACTGTCTTGTCTCTGGGTTTTGCTGCTCAAGTTTAATTTCTGGTGAAATTAATTTGCTCTAGACAAGCTTGTTTCCTTTGTTAGAATTCTGGCTACTGACATTTTTAAGTATGACATGGTCTCTGGGTTGTAACATGTCAACTCTTCATTTCTTTCTGAATTAGTATCACCAATCTGTGAGTATATTGCTGAGATCCTACCTTACTGATTTGTCAAACACCCAGGTATGGTAAGAAAGAAGTGGTTGTATTCTTAATGGAATCTAGAAATGTTACCTGCTGTTGACCTGGTTTAACAGTATTAGAATTTGAATTCCCAGAGAATTCTTGCTAACTTGAAACTTTAGATGGGAGCTTTAGACCTAAATTTGCAGATATTTTATCTTCTGAAGAAAACTTACAGGTAAGTAACTTTGAATAACCAATCTTTCCATGAGTAGTTTTTTTAAGAATAAGAGTTTCTCTGATAGTAATTTATGAACAGAAGTGCATGATTCCCATCAAAATCAAGGTAATGTATGCATTGAATCTTGACAGGAAATGTTGACAACAGATAAATAATAGGAGCTATCGTGTCTGCATCAAAAGTTAACTGTACTGCTTAGTAGGTGACTTTCATTAAGTCTGCTCTGGGTAAGTAGTGTCGTCTTTAACTCTTAAATTGTTTTCTTTAACATCTGTCTAGCTTCTGTTGCAGGTGGTGGACATGGACCTATCTTCTAATGATGTCACCATCCATTAGTACAGACATCCTGCTAAAAATAAATTTAAGAATCAAAATCTTGTATTGTCTGTTGTTTTTGAAAACTGAAGAGGAGGGATTCTGTAACTACTCATACCAAACCTCTGCTATTTTCATCTCTATTCTCACAAACGTTACTGAGTTTATGCCTGAGATGGATAAGTATTTATCCAGTGTCATTCCTTTTTCTTGAAGA
>VYZV01022082.1:27872-67604 GCA_013401275.1 Pandion haliaetus | reverse complement strand
GTCATCCATCAGCACAGCCATTATTATGCCAGGTGCTTCAAATCTTGGGAAGCTACTGGCTCTCAGACCCCATTGTATTGCAAGCTGCTCTTAATGCACAGAGACTGTCTTCGCTATACATGTCAGTGGGAACTTGTTAAAAGCAAAAGGTTTCTACTAGAGGATGAATCTCAAAAGGTTTGGCTCAGGCAACACAAAAAAGTTCTCCAGTAACTTCTTTGTTATGAAAATCAGTTAGGAAATCTCATGAGAATAGGTCTTCTCCTTATAAGAACTGCAGCATTGTCCCAATTTTGGCCAAACTGAAAATACCAGTAGAATGATCTTTTCTTAAAATGCTTCAATAAATCAATGACTGATTCTTATCAAAACCAGGGCAAGTAAGAAGTCTGTGAAAACTCAGAATGCTAAACAGGGAAAGAAAATGTTTGAAAATGGATAGCATCACTCCAGAGCTGACTTCACAAACCTGAAAAAATCCCCCATAGGCCTATCTTCAAGAAGGTTAGAACCATATGTTTCTGTGCATTTGCTCTTTATCTTTTCAGCTAAACCAGAAAAGAAAGAAAAAAAAATAATAAAGCCCTCCAGCTCTGTTATAGCTTTCATCATTTCAGATCTTTCCCTTAATAATTCAAAGTAAACTAATTACCTAATTAAGTTAACAGGTGTCATTCATTCAAACATAAAGAGCTACTAGATAGACCTGAACTGGGGAATTCTTTTCCTTAAATGTCTGCGCTTAAAATTTGAAACACAATGACATTAAAACAACTGATTGAGTTCTTTTAAAGACATTGCAGCTTAGATCCATACTGAAGGCATTCACCTGTGAGGCAATTAGGCTTTTACCTCCCATTACAATAGTTTGGAAAGCTTCCTGATGAATCCTTTATGTGCAGCCCCTCATGTCTAGAAGCCTACAGTAAAGAGTTCTACTGTTTGAAAGGAGGATGAGGAGCTGCTTGTTAAAAGAGGGAGAGAACACTAGCCTTGCTGTGAGTGTAATTGTGTTGGTAATTATCATGTGTCCATTATCTTCCTTAAAAGTACTGTATTATGCTATGATAACAGCCAACAGTATTGTTGGGGCCACTGTGCACAGGACCAAGTGGTGCAAAATTATTGGATGGTCTAAAAATATGAAATAACTATTGTTTATAAAAATTTAGGATGGTTTTATGTCCTCTGTAATATGTTTTGTGAATCCCACTTTTCTCCTGCCTTCTGTCCCCATTCCCCCCTCTCCCCGAATAAATGTAAATGGCTGCCTGTGAGAGCTCTTCAGTTCCATAATTTCCTGAAAAGTATAAAAACATTGTGTCTCAGCAATAAGCAGGAAGTCATTGAAAGTGGCAAAAAACCGCCTGGGACCCATGAATACAAATAAAGCTTATTCTGCAAGATAAAGGAGGCAAGCATTTACAAGTGCCAATAGTGACTTGAGACCTTCCTTTCTAGTCAAAATATTTCAGGTTTTGAATGGTTAGGGTTTCAAGGAAAAGAAAATGAGGAAAATTCAGTATGTTTGCATGTGGTGATGCTCAGAGAAAAACTAATTTTTCTGACAAAGGCAAACCCTAATCATGACAGCCGATAGAAATACTGCTTACATGATCTGTAGCGAATTTTTCTGGTCTGCCACATATAAGCACTAAGCCCATATATTAATGCTCTCCTTAGTGTATGCAGATACATGCCTGTGTGTATGAATATTTTCTGTTGCCTTGATTTCTTACTGCTGTATTTTGTCCAGTGGCACAAGCAATACCTGTATGTGCTCTGGTGGTGAAGGACTGTGATTCAAACCCAGCTCATGATATTTCATAGGGATTTGATCTAGTGTGACATTACAACAAGCTAGAGAAGTAGGTGTGATAAACTGGGGGGAGGCTTGACTGGGATTTTGGAGACCTGTTTCTTTATGACTGCCTGCGAGACAGTGCTGTGGATAAGGAATGGTGCAGAAACAGGAGTTAAGCCACAATGTGGCCAAGTGATCCAGAGCAGGGAACTGAATTCTGATGAGTTGTCTTCTGTCAGTTTGCATATACCTAAAATTTGTCAACTGAGAAGCTCCTAGACTTGCTAAAAAGTTGCGTTAATTTTGTTACTCTGAACACCTTTGAAATATATAATAAATGGAAGTGAATATTAAGTGCCTGGGTTCAAATAACAGACAAATTCATGGGAGAAGTGCTCATCAGAACAGTTCAACACAAAGACTTCAACTCATACTTGAAGTATTTGAATGCCTTGCTACCGGAAGGTGTAAAATGAAGCTGAGAAGCATCAGCCCACATTTACCTTCTTCAGTTCTTTCTCAGGCTTTGTTGGCTGCTGCTGATGACAAATTATTGTGCTAGATGGACCTGCAGTCTGAACTGAAATGGCCATTTTATCTTCTTATGTTAGCATATCTTGGTGTTTGGTATTATTTTTTACAGTGTATTTATGTTGAAGCAGTGTGCAATAATGATGTCACAGCTAGAAAAAACATGGACAGGAATGAACAAACTGAGAGCTAAAATCATTCTTCCTTCTTCAAATCTGCAATGAGAAATTTTACTTGTAGTCCAAAGGATACCTGGAAAATTGAATGAAATCAAGCTGCTCTTCCCCTCCCTCCCTTCCCCAGCTCCTTAAACTTTAAAGCTCAATGTTTAAAAAGAAATAAAAAACCTATGTCTTGGCAACATGCAGGTGTCAGGCAGAACATGGCTCGTTCCTGTTAGCAAAAGCATTCGGCACGCAAAGTGCTTGTGTGCATGGAAGGATGTAGGTTACAGAGAGTGGATGAATCTCATAATAAAAAGTAAAGAGAAAACAGGTGCTGTTTGATGTTGTTTGATGTGGACACCTACAGATAAACTTCCCGAAAACTCTTCTAGCCTAAGAGCTGCTTTAACAGATGAGCCATTATGCTAGTTGTCTGGCTATTTATTTATTTATTTTTAAGGAAGGCTCAAATGCGTACCAACCAAGCAGTCCTATAATTAGAAGTGTACCCTCTCCATTTGCTTTTGAAAACCAAAACTGTTTCTCTGGCAGGAAAAACTTGTTTAAAATTAGCAAAACTATCAAAAGACATAGAGAATGAAGAGTTTGGGGCAACATTCCCCTGTGTTGTACAAACCACTTCACTCAGCAAAGTGGCGTGGTACTGCCCAATTTTTACCAGAGGCCCAGGCACAGGTGGGAGAGCAGGGGTCTAAGGTTGCTTTAGCCTCTGGGGGTTTAAACCCACAGCTCAGGCTGAGAGGGCTTGAAACACCACATCACTGGGACTGTGGAGCAGGGATGAGGAGGTTGAAGAGGAGAAATAATAATATTTCACCAAAGAAAATGGTGCTTAGCCTGGTGCTAAGAGACCTCTTTTGGCACTGCAGGAACCAGGTCAATGGCACAGAGACTGATGACAATGGCAAAGACAAAAAAAAGAAAAAAAGAAAAAAAAAAGTCCTCATTTTAAGACAAACTGTAGGATAAGGACTGTAGTACCTGGACTCTGCAACGGCAACAGAAAAGTCTGTATGTGGCATACCCACTCACATGGGAAGTTCTTGGTTGCTTTTGGAAGTTTTCATGTCTTTTCTGTGCAGCTGAACCACCAGATTTTTCCACAGAGAGGTCACAATATATAGCCCTTCTCCAGAGATGAAAAAACACATATATAATTCAGGTTATGGCTCTGAGTTATGCTTACAAATAATAAGTTTGCAGTTTGTATGGAATGACTTGACTGATGAAGGCCTCCTAGAGGTGGAATTACTAAACTGTCTGCTAAAAGGTATTTTTACAGAGGGCTTAATTATGCATCAGTATACAGGCACCATTTAGGTTAATATTTAGCATACTGTGTGCTACTTATTAATTTATTTTATTTAAATCTTTGAATAGGATATCTATAATTACTGGAATGATCTTCACTCACTACTTACTCTCTCATCTATAAATATACTCTGTATATTTACAGAGTAGCAACAGTAACAGTCCTGAATGTTTCCTACAGATATGTTCTATGAACTATATTTTTTTTTGTCTTTGAAGAAATACATAACTGTTTTCCTCAAACAATTAATTTTAACCTTGAAAAAGAAGAAACACCTCTTGGCCTGAAAATGTAACAAGCTAAACCCATTTTATTTTATGTTTGTATGTAATAGGATCCTATTAGGTGACTGAGAAGTGAACTGTTCCAAATATAATAATGAGTGGAAAAATGTTTAACTAGGTTTAGGATCTTGAAAAACAACTAACTTCACCTAAGCAAAATAAATGCAGTTGTCAGGTAAGTGCTGCAAACACTATGCATTTTTCAACAGAACAAAACCAGAAATGCAGATTCAGACAGGGATGGTTTGCAGTATATTTATGGTGGATGTCAGTTTTTCATCTCTGCTATGCAGTTTAAACCACATTTCACTGTAAAATGTTGCTATCCTGGCTGCTCTGGGAATCCAGCAATATTATGAAGGTAGTAAGTAAGAGCCAAGAGAGAAGCCAGCATAGGTACTATATCAGCACAAGCACAAGGTGGTATGGTTTGAACTGCCTGATATGTGGCTTTCTTATGTAAGGCTACAAAATGCTTTGGATCTGTAATATTCTCTTCTGAAAATGAAGAAAAAGAAGACAGAATAAGTTGCTGAAATTTCTCTAGAAATGAAATGCTGACTATTTCATTCACAGTTGACCAAACCACTGTAAAAAAATAATTTGGAAGTAAAAACTGAATTTTCCTATTAAAAATGCCAATTCTTCTTTCAGAATTATATTCATCAGAATTGGCATGTCACAATGAAATGTTTGACTTATGAAAAATCTGTAATTTGTTGATGGGCAATAGTCTATTTGAGAATTTTTAACCAGGTGTAATTGAAACTATTACTTCAGAACAAAATGTTGTCCCTGTGATTAGAAACACAATGATATTACTGCACTCTCCAAAAGCACTTGTACCGATAAAACTCTTTTGAAAGCAATGGCAAAAATTCTCCTTGACTTTAGTATGCAAGTATGTAAATCACTAGATTACTTAAAAAGCTACATTTTCTTAGTTTTCAAGTGTTGAAGTGTCTTCTTACAAAAGATGCACTGCTGGAATCTGGTCAGCAGTTGGTCTTTTTTTTTTTACTCATTAAGGTAGTATGTAAAAAAAACCGCAACCAAAATATATTTTCCAGATCTGCAGGAAGAAGGCAATAAGGGTAGAGGGACCATAGGAATAGACATCCATCAGCCCCTGTATCTCTCATTCCCAAATTTAATGTTGATTCTTCTCTTGCTACCGCATAAGGTTGTTGCTTGTCTCTGGTTTGTGGGCTACCTACATCAAATTCAGGACACCCATTTAAAAGTGCTTGTTGAAGGTTAGCCTTTGTCAGATGAACTGGCATTGTTGTGTTTTGTGACACACCTGGGGAGAATGGTCTCGGCTCCTGCCTCTACCGGTGACCATCAGACCTTGTGTCTACACCAGTTTTAATAAGAGAGAAAATAAAGCCAGTAAGCACTGTGATCCATGTGGGATTCCTTCTTTTCACCCTGCCCCAAGACATCAATGGTCATTGCTGCATCATTTCTCAAGGCTGAAATTTTCCAGCTTTACCTCTGCTTCAATAGTACTCATTGCAACAGTGTTGGTATGAAACCTCCGAATCCAGTGCTGAATGTTTAGACCAGCTGGCAAAGGAAATGCCTTGAGCCTGAAAAATTAGTGATTTTATAGGCTGTATTATTTCAAAGGATGCTTGAAAGAACTATATATTTTTACCTCCCTTTCTAATCTTTAGAGAGGCAAGTTTAAGTTTATGCTAAAATCTCACAAGCCTATGGAAAAAGGTAGCAGAGACCTGTGTTATCTCACTCATGAACAACAAAACATAACAGCAATTTGCATTCAGAAATGCTAGAGTTCAGTGGTTTTAAAATACAAATGAGAATAATGGGTTGCATCTAATAAATGGGGCTGATATAGAAAAACTCACCTGTGTGTTTCAGCACAGCTTTCTGCCAGCGCAGGGCTCACAGCAAACCACCTAACACCCACATTTCTGCCAGGGCCCTGAGGGCACCACCAGCCCAGACTGTCCCTGACCAGTCCCTCTAGGCTTCCCCCACCCTGCCCACGGCCCAGATCCCCATGTCAGCCCCCCAGGGCCATCAGCCCCTGCTCCAGACAGGTAGGGCTAGTCTCCAGCTCCCTACAGCCCTGCCTTACCAGGCCATGGGCCCCGCTGAGCTAGGCCCACCTCCTGTCCCAGCCTCGGCCTGTCCCTGTCCCCAGGGAGGTGCCTGATGGCTGGGCCTGGGGCTACCCCTGTGCCCCCCCGGCTGCCCTGCTCCTGGCTGGGGTGGTGGGGTGGGCCCTGGCTGCCAGACCCTGCCCTGACAGACCCCCATGGGGAGCCCACAGCCCACATGGTGCCCTGACAGCTTCCTTTTGCCTCAGTTTTTTGGAAACCTTGAATGATGTGCTGCTTTCCTATGCTGCTTTAAACTCCTTTTGCAAATATCCTGGCTTTTTAAAGGTTGCTTTTTTTTTTTTTTGTGAACTGCAGTACTGAAAGCCCAGATAATTGTGTTATCCAAAGGAAAACAGGACTGATATGAGACTGAATCCTCCTCTGTGCATTAACTTGTGTTAGAGCTATGTTATTATTACGTGACAGAGATATGATCTAATGGATCAGGGCATTTACTGGATACCAGGGTATCCAGCTGCCATTTTTGACTGCCCAGCTGCTATGTGAGATGGCTGCTGGCAGGCACCTCACTTCCTTACAGCTTAGTTCCCTCTCCTGTAACAGCAAGGGTATTATTTCCATGCACCTCTTTCTACCTTTCTGACTTCTGTGGATGTAAAATGTTAAACTTGCGAAACAAAGCAGGTGTGTATTAAGAACAGTGCAACTTCTCCCTAAACCACTGAAATAGATCAGTAACTAAGACCTTCCTGTGCTTTTAGACCAAAGTAACTTGCAAAACAAAGAAAAATCCTTATTTAACAGATGGAACTGAGACACAGACATGAAATACTATTTCTCGTTCCAGACTAAGTAGGCAATAAAGCCAAGAATATAACCCGTATTTTCTAAGTTCTGTACTAGTCCTTTTCACCAACAGTTCTTTAAGCTAATTCTATCACATGTGGTATTTCTCTACCTTCTGCTTGCTGTGCCGCTCAGGTGGATGGCAAATCAACCTAGAGTTTTTTCATTAAGAAAATAGAGCTCCCAGCACTTTGTTTTCTCATTTCTGAAGAATAAAGGAATCTTTGCTGTTCATTACAAACACACATTGCTCTTCCTAAATTGATCTTTTCTTAAAAAAGCTCTGTTACTATGCTGCATTTCACATGCAAAAATATTGTATTTCTTTTACTTGTTCATAGTTTAATTGGAGAACAGCAGGTGATCAAAATCACAGTAGTAAGAAAGGTATATTTCTGTAGAACAGATGAGACTACCATTTAAATCCATACAGGGGTGCTTTTAGCTTTCTCTGTTAAACAGACTTGCAACTTGCAAATCCCATTGCTATAAAACCAAAGCAGAATCTTACCTGCCTTATGAATTCCCTCAACCACATACAGATGAAGAGAAATCTTAGGCCAGTTTGCTGTCTTGTTTCTTTGCACTTGGTCTGTTTTGGTTTTTTTTCTACCAAAGCCATATCACAAGAAGGCATATAAACTTAAAGGGAAAACATTTGCTTTCCTTTCACTAAATAATTATTCCTTTTAAGTTTGTTATCAGTAATGGCACACAATTGTTGTCCAGGTTTAAAGAAACAGATACAAAATGCAATACAAGTAGGATAATCAAGTAACATACACAAATTGAGTATGACTTTTAAGCATAGAAATGCTTTTTAATTAAATAAGAAGTCTATATTTACTATTTGGTTATATTTTAGGCATATCTTTATAACCATGTAATAGTTCCTTCCGAATAATTGCCTGTGATTTGTCTTTCTGGAGTCCAAATTTTCAACCTTTCTAAGTCTCTATAAGCATGCAAACTACTGATATGATCTCTTTCTGGCAAATCATGAACCAGGACTGGAAAACCAAGTAGGGATGAATAAAGATGGTAAAAATAGAGAATACAGTAGAAGATGCTGTTTCCTTTGTTCTGCTTTTTTTTTTTGTACATTCTCACTTTGCTAGAATTTTCCACTCATTTTTTAAATATATATTCACACATCTATCAAATGTCCACCTATTGCATGACTTTTCAGCCTTTAAAATACATACTAATACCAAAAATTCCTAACAAACTGCCAGAGACTGCCAGGAAGCAGATCATCCCAGTATTAATTGCTACTAACAAATACCATAAGTTGGAAGTTCTGCAGCACACGATTGTTTAAATATGAGACATCTTTCATCTCATACCTTTACAGACAGAAGTCTGGATAAACATGCATATCTTTCTTGCCTTGTAGGTCAGCTCGTTTGTATTCTGACTGAGCAGAAGGGGAATGAATGTTAGTCATTGCCACAGATATTTTTGCTTTCCCTAAAAGCTCTATCTTCAACCATTCTAAGTAAACCTTAGCCCTGAATAAGGATTATATTTATGTCAGCATTGCCCAGATGCTTTATTAGTATGATTAAATCAATGTGGTAGATTTCCCTAAGTTAGCTGTACTGCTATGAAACACAATGACTTACAGCTAAAGCATGTTTAGTGTTACTTGGCTCACATCACTGTTGCCAACAGATTACAGAGAGAACTAGTTTTTGTAGTGTCAGCTTGAATTAGTAAGCAAGAGTGTTTTATTTACCTCTGTAGTACTTTCTGGGAAAATCTTACATACACCATTGCTCTGGAGTGTAGATTTAAGGAGATGGCTTTCAGGGCAGTTTTGGTTCATTACCTTGTGCTTATTAATGTGTTTTAAGTGTGAATATGTATCACACATTAACATTTGAACATATTATTACTTGTAAATCACATTTGACTGAGAAACAGGAGTTTCAAGGACATTATATTCTTGCAGTGTTCATGAAAATAGGCAATCTGAAAGAGGACAAAGAAAGAAGAGCTAAAAAGCTTAACTAATCGATATATCAAGATAATCTATATAGGAGGGAAACAACTGCTTTTGGGACTATCTTGTCCATGGTTGGATTGGAGGCTGGATGTGAATTCTTGTCTGATGTGGTCTTTAATATTTATTTATAATTTCTGATTTGCATTAATGTCAATTCATTTAGTGACATCTGGAATATCATTAAGAAGCTGATGCATTTTAGATTCAGTAAATGTTTCCTAATTTTATTTGTCTGTGTCCAAAAAAGGAAAATTGGATCTCTCTCCTCAATTTACCTGTTAACATACAGTTTTTCTACAGAAAAGTTTATATTTCCCAAACATAAGACATTTGTATATAAATGGAGAGTTTGTTTAATCTTAATCACAATGAATCACAATCTCTTTTAGGTTCTTTTTGGAGGTATGTCCAGCTGAAAATATCACCTGGAATAATGGGCTGACAGAAACCTCATGAAGTTCAAAAAGAAGTGCATAGTCCTGCAACTGAGGAGGGGTAACCCCATGCACCAGTATGTGCTGGGGGCCAACTGGCTGGAAAGCAGCATAGCAGAAAAGGACCTGGGGGTCCTGGTAGACACCAAGTTGAACATAAACCAGAATTGAACAAGCTTTTTGCAGTTTCATGCCAGCTTTGGTGTCTTGTGTTGCATTAGGAATGTTGCCAGCAGGTCAAGGGAGGTGAGTGATCCTCCCTCTTTATTCAGTGCTTGTGAGGCCACACTTGGAGTACTGCATCCAGATCTGGGCTCCTCAGTACAAGGGAGACATGGACATACTGGAGAGACTCTGATGAAGGGCCGCAAAGATGGTGAAAGGGCTGGAGCATCTCTCCTATGGGCAAAAGCTGAGAGAGCTGGGACTGTTCAGCCTGGAGAAGAGAAGGCTCAGGGAGATCTCATCAATGTATGGAAATACTTGAGGGGAGGGTGCAAAGAGGATGGCAGGTTGCTCAGGGCTGTGCCCAGCTGAATTTTGAGTATCTCCAAGGGTGGGGACTTCACAGTTTCATGAGTCAACCTGTTCCAGTGCTTGGAGACCATCACTGTAGATAAAGAATTTTTTTTTTTTCTTAAGTTTAAATGGAATTTCCTGCCTTTAATTTGGTGCCAATTTCCTCTTGGCCTTTTGCTGGGCACCAGTGAGAATTCTTTGGCTCTGTCTTCTTTACTACCCACCCATTGGGTACTTATACATATTGATAAGATTCTGATGAGCCTTTTCTTCTCCAGGCTGAACAGATGCAGTGAGATGGTCCAATCCCTTCATCATTTAATTGTCCTTCACTGGATTTGCACAAGTATGCCCATGTCTCCATTGTACTGGGGGCCCAGAATAAGACAATTCACATTACACAATTCCTTCAAAAAATATCATGATGTTACAAACTAAATCCTCTGTGTTTTAAATTGCAGATGATAGTTTAAGACTAAGATAGTAGATGTATCAATAAAGATACTGCAACTCTCTGTCAGAAGCAAAAGATTTCTGAGAAGTATACTGGCATTTCTATCCTTAGAATAATAAAACTATCAAAAATCCTTGAGGAAACAGCATGGACTAAATGAGGTCTTTTTATATCCCTTTTTTTTCTTATTTTTTTAAAAAGAAATCAAGCTAGCTTTTTTAGAGGCTTCTTGTTAATTTTGGAAACAATTGAAGAAAAGTATTTCAGCTCTCATAAGAGAATACGGATTATTTTTATGTCTCTAGATCTTTTCATAATTCAGCTTTGTTTCATACTTTAATTATGACTTGGGATCAGAAAGTAATAAGGAGCAGATATTTCAGAGGTTATAAATCAAAAGACTAGCCTAACCTGTTATAGCAAGGAGAGAAAGCTAAATATCTTTCTGGATATTCATATGGTTAGAAAAACTGTTGCAGCGATGTAGGGCTTGATTCTGCTGCCTTTTTTTTTTCCCATTAAGTAACGCTTTCCTTCCAAACTACACATTTTTTTCCTCACAGTTTTCCTTATAAATTTTTCAGAATTGCAATATCAGTGCAGGATTTCCCTGTTGCTTTGTTGTACTCATGCATTCATCTGAGGTTAAAATTGCATTGAAAGGAGCTGTAGCAGAGTACAACCATGCTTTAAACATTTACGTGCTATATGAAATATTTCCTATGCTGAATATAAACTTAAGTTTGATCTCATTGTTCCTGAGGAGGTATACCATGAACATTTGTAAGGTATCTGAAGAAATGCCACTTAGACAGAACTTGGGAGATGATGAATGTACTCAATAGCTTGAATTATAGAAATGGAACTGTACTTAGTACCTGGAAGTACAGAAATGGCAAAGCATGCTAAGTTTAACATAATATTGCCATAGAAGTGTTGTGAAGTGGTGGGAGCCAGCCTCTCTTTGTTTTCTCTGTACCTTCATGGCTGATAGCATTCCTGTCTAAACAGATTTATTTAATTTACTTTGGCAGGTGTTGTATTGGGCCATGAAGGAGGTAAAGTCAAGGTTTCTGGAGCAAAACCATTAGCAGGATGCTCATAAACAGTTTGGTCAGCATAATATTGGATCCCACACCATGCAAACAGGGTAGGAGGCTTCTGGAAACCTCAGTCATCTGCACTATCTCACAGGAGTCAGTGGGACTGGTCACAACTTGTCTGCTTGTGCAAGTGCAAGCTGCTATCTGTGTGAACAGAGCACTTCCTTTTTCCGAGGCATGCTAGGGAATTGCTTTGGACACCAAAGCAAGGTGTATTGGAGTCTTACCCTCGCACTTCAGTTTCCCTTTCTTTTCCACTGAGAGAGGCAGCAAATAGTAGGGCCCCCTATCAAAGTCACTGAGCAAGTGGCACTAAGAATCTGCTCCCTGGACAGACAAAGGCAAGGCTTGCCTGTCACCAAAAACTTGTTAAGAGTATGAAAGGTATGTTCAATGTGGTGGTAGAAAGATGGGGACAAATGTTATTCACAGTTTTTATCTTTCATGTAAAAAGTGTTTTCCTGTTCGTTCAACTTTTACTTGGGGTCAAGGACATTTTTCTACCATACCTTGCTTTTTTCCCTGTAAAAAAAGTAACAAAGAACTTTCATTGTAATAAACATTTTTTTTCTTTGCAGCTGTCATTGAGGTATTATTATCTTGCAGGTGCAGAACTGGGGAGTGGAAGGCCTGGCTGACTTGTTCCTGGCCACCTACTTGTTCATGAAGGAATCAAAACCAATGTTTTTGTGTATTGCTGCAGGGCTATGACCCTTGTCAGACAGTGAATGTCTGCAATGGAATAGTCTTTATGGACATTCCTGGTCATGCCATACTTCCATTATTCACTTGACAGGTAGATTCTGGCAGAGTTCTTTGAAAACCTGACATAATATTTTATACAAAATTCAGAAACTATGAAGTATCTCAGTGTGGGGCTGAGGAACGTAAGAAACAATAACGTTTTCTTTTATTGCTTTCCTCTTGCTACTGTATTCCTCCATCACCTGGTAGTATCTCCCATCCATTCCCATTTACTATCTACCTGGTCCACAATAAAACAAAACAGTCAGCAGTGCTTGCAAAGTTATGTGAAATGAGGGCCTGGGGAGCAGGTTAAGCAGCCCAGGGCATATGTCTTGCCAAATACTATGCTTACTCTGTAACTTCCCCTTAATTTATCTTCCCTAATTTCTTGTGCATTCCTCTTTTACAGTGTTTCTCTATTCCGTAACAGTCTAAATAATTTATAGTAGAGAATGGAACTGTGAATGGAAACAAATCTGCAGATTAGGTGTGGCCTAATCCTTTCAACTCTTAATTGCTGGTGAAGGACGGGACAATGTTTTCCATTCTCTCTCTTGTATGCCTACATAGAGAATGGGCTGACAGGAGGTGTGAACCATTCCTTTCATTTTTTGTGTGGTTCCTCTAATAAGCAGACATGCAAAATGCCTCTTTTGGATTGACATGTGTGAAGCTGAAATTTTGTAGGAAGGGTGGGACCTCTTTATTTCGTTTGCATATATTTACCCTTGGAACAGAAGTCATTTATATGGATTTCCGGGAGGACTGTATAGGTTATCCAAAGACCACCGTTCAAAGGCAACTCTCATAAAATATGCACGCGAAACATTCCTGTGCTGTCACAAGCAGGTAATTTCACATGCAAAAATATGCTGTTGTAGACTATGGAAGACAAGCTGTCATTCATGCAAGTAGTGGTTTACTTGTGCAGTTAATATTTACAGATTCAGCTAGGAACAGAGACCTGCAGGAGACCATCTGGGTCATGAGGTCCAGTTGCCATAAGTGCAGTCACTTCATAAAACATCTATTTGGTGCACTCAGTATGCCACAGAACTGGTAACGTTTAGGATAAAATATCAAATGACAAAAAAAGACTCTGATGGGCCACATGAAAAGGAGAAGGTGAGATCAAGGATATCACCAGTGTCTTAGGTTCTTCTGCTGTGGTTCTATGAAAAGCCATATGATCCTAGAAAGCCCACTTTCCATGGAAAGGCTGTCAAATTTCTTTCCTTGGAGATTCAAAAATGGACTAGACGAGGCCCAGGTCAGTTTGGTCTGGCTGGCCCTGCTGTGAGCAGTCGGTTGAACTAGACAACCTCAAGAGGTCCCTTCTAACCTGAACTGGTTCTACTATGCTGTGGTTCTGTTCTTGTTCTCAACTGCAGAACTTCTGTCTGAACTGATGTGCTCCCATGCTTTTCTATTAATTTGCTGTGGGCCAAGAATTATTTCAACTGTTGACATCTTTGCTTGGTTTGGGATTCCTTTTGTCTCTGATTTTTGAGCCTTACTCTAAGACACACAGTTGGGAGAGAGATAAATGAGCACAGAACAAGAATAAATGTTAATGTTTTCATTAGGTCATGTAAAAAGGTACTTCTGACTTACTATGTATTAAACATATCAGCCTGACTCTGTTGTATTACAAGAAAAATGCACAGATGAGAGTCCTGAGGGAAGGATGAGCTCTCTGTACCTTATGTAGTGCGACACTGTAACACTGTATATTGCCGAAATGTGGGGAAACATTTTCAGGATTTTGAACTTGACATCTGTTCTGTTTACTTGAAGGACAAAATACACACATTAGATGGGAAATATGGTTGTGAGGGAGCTTGAAATCAGTTTCAACTTTCGGTTTAAATCAGTGGTAAAAGTTGTTTGAATTTAGTAGAGCTAAATTAGGCACTTAGCTGTGGAATTCATTAGGGAAGTTTTCTTGCTCTTGTGTAAGCCTAGAAGAGATCTCGTCAGCTAAACCCAACACAATGCTCTAAAGAATGATCCTATTCGTCATAAGAGCAGACAGGTCCCCTCCATCAGTGAACATTTGTGCTGATAGTGTAATTCCAACTGAGCTCAGCAGAAAAGCAAGCACCCACATCTAGCTGATTTAATTTGGTAGAGCATAATTAATTAAAGTAGTATCTGTGATCTGTTAATTAAAAGAATGAAATCTGAAATTAGATTTTTGGTAAAACAGAAAATGTGGACTTGGCAAAAGTTTTGAAACTCACATAAGGCTTCTGATAAATTCGCATTAGATATGTAGTTATTTGGGGGGGGTGGGGTAGAGGTTAAAAGATGGTCTTTTATCTCCCCCACAAAGCCATCTGTGAGCTTTTTTTATCTGACAGGCAGTAGAAGAGGAGGAGATGTGTAGGAAAAATTAAATGTTCACATTGTTCAGGAAGAAGAAAGGCGTGTGTCTTAGAAGCTCTCTTATCCAAACTTCTGCTTTCCTAAAAGCCTTATAAGCCGTATTTATGTCGTGTCTTCTGAAGTGCATCATTTGCCTTAAGGAACTTTTTTTAGCAGAGATCTCGGCGTGTCCAATTACAGTCTGAGGGCCTGATCCAAATATCACTGAAGTCAGTATCTCCACATTCCATCTCAGTGATTGTAAATGAGGGGGTGGAGGTCTACTGTGCAAAGCAATAAAAATATTCCCCCTTTTCAGGCACATGTAACTAAAAAAAAATCTCTGATATGTAAACAAGCATTAGCAACCTATAGAGAAGATAATGTTGAAATACAAAGCACCACTCAACATGTTAAATCCTGCATTTATTCAGAAAATTTGTCACATTACCCAGTTTAGTTTATAGATCTTTTTTAGAAGTCCATAGACATCTGTTTGTTGTGTGTATGTAGCTATTCAGAATCCTGGGATTGGCGATTTTTCAAAGTAAAACCCCATGAAAAGTTAAATCCATGCCATATGATATGGTAATAAATGACCTAAAATTATACATACATATATGCAAATATTGTGTATATATAAGATACAGATAGATCTATGTAAGCTAAATTATTATATGTGAAAGATACAAAGCTGAATATTCTACTGTAGTAAAATTCAGTGTTTTTACATTAGCAACATTCAGTATTGTTCCATTAGGCAGACAGTACAGGAAATAAAAAGGGAAAAAAGTGAGGACAATGTTCAGTATCAGTAGCTATTTAACAAGACTATTTTTAGAAGCATTATACCACGGAGTCTTAGACTATTTTTATAAGTTCATCATATGTGACTATGAGGGTGACACAAAAGAAAAAGCATATTATACATTTTTTACAAATGCTTTAAAGTATTTGAAAATATCCTGTTGGCTTTATTTGCCCAGGCAGTTGTCTCTCTTGCAGCCAGTCTGTGTACTAGTGTTATTACATCAAGCAGGGCTCTGACCCAGCATCCATATAACTCAGTACTTAAAAAGCAAAACAAGTGAAAAAGAAAGCAATTGTCTGAATTCAACACAAATGCGCATACAGACACAATACATTTCTTTATCATAGCAAGTATTCTCACTAGTCTCGTATATAAGACTAACAGATATATTCTCAGTGTGTCTGTGTACATGAGTGCAAGCACAACAGACACTCTATAAGGACAATGTATCTAAAAGCTGGAAATATTTCTATATACTGTTCCTGTAGAAACCAGAACATTTTCTGCAGAATCTTAAAGTTCAGGTAAATTCAAATAAAGAAACACTTTAATCAGCCTATAAGCAAACTGATAAGGACATGGGGTTTGAACTACAATTTCAACAACCTATGTGGTAGTCTTTTATATTTTAAGGAAAAATATTTTTCATCATATGTTATAGATAAGTGGATGTGGAAAAATTTCAGGTTTTGTCTTTTAAGTTTAAATCTGATGACAACAGATCTATAATTTGGCAGTTATTGATGCTCATAAATAATTGATGGATCCTTATTAATTAATAGTATTTTTTTTTGTTAGGAATAAGATTAATCAGGTATTTCCAACCTGAGATGTGGGTCAGAACATACTAATGAAGAACCTTTCTTTCAGATTTTACAGCCTGGAAATGTTCTCAACATTTAAAAGAAAATTATTATTCTCTAAGTATTAAAAAAATCACACTTTTAAATTTATTTCGATAAATTCAATTTTATGATTAAGAAAAACATTCTCTCTAATTAAAGTAGATGAAAGCTGCTTAGCATCATCCAATTCCTGATTTAAATCCTTGTGTTTTCCACCTACTGGTTGAAGAGTCTGTAGTTAAAATTTGTTCTTTCAGTCTGAAAATTTGTGGCATATGACACAAACCTCTAGTTTATCAACAATCATGGTTTCTAGTGCCTTAATAATCTGCAAATATTATGTAATGACACTTCTCATGATGAGATGAATTGCAATGTCTCCTGAGCTGAATGACATAATATTCTGGGGAGGGAGAGCAGACCAAAGGGCTGGCAGAGCCAAGTTTGCCTCTGTTACCTGTACCTTGGGCACCAGAAGCACCAGGAGCATGCCTTAGACACAAATTCAGATGTGGTCATGGATCTGGAGGCTTTTAGCTACATCAATACCATCAAATAAAACAAGCCAGAGCCTCTTCTTGGGTCCTATGGTCACCTGGCATGGTACCTCTATGGCTGAAGTGTCTACCCCATAGTAGGGTGGCCTCACCTTGACTGCCAACAGACCATTGCATGTACCGTTTCCTCTGCTGTGCCTGGTCTTTGCCAGAGAGTAGATAAAAACAGTAGAGATGAACACATGTAAGGGCTTGTCTACATTATCCAGTCCTAGTCTATAGGTATAGGCAAAGCCTTTTTTTTTAACAATATACTTCTTTCCTGAGGTTTCCTGCTTTTATGTAAAAATACAACCAGAATATAAATTCTACTTCATCAGAAACAATTGCTTCAAAATGGCCAAGTAAGATCTTCTAAAGCTCTTCAAAATGATCTCCTTTGTTCCACCACTCACTGAAGTCTTCCACACAACTCACCAGTGTCTGGCCAGTGGTGGTCTGAAGGGAACCAGTGCAAAGAAGTAGATATGCAGAAGGATCCTTTTCAGGATCAGTGAAGCTGAAGGGTTGTTGTCATTCCTTTCCAACAGTCTACAGGCCACAGTTTCAGTTCCTCTGCAAAGTCTTCAGCCTCAACCAAAGACATATGTGATGGTTTTAATTACCAATACAGCCACAACATTTTAAAGAAACTGTTTTCTCCTATCTCTGTCATTAAATGGAGGCAAGCATATAGCCATAAAGGCCACTCTAATGACACACACTGAAATGCTCATAGCTTACTCAGTGACCTTGTATTTTTATCTTTTTTTTTTTTTTTCATTTCCTTTTCATAACGTGTGAAATCCTTCTGTGTTCCTAATTCCTTCTTAGCCTGGGCAAAGCTAACAAAAATAATAGCTGTTCCAGAAAAATGTATGGGACAGAACTGTACATGTGGGTGAAGCAGGATGCAGCATGAGGCAAAAGTTTCTTTTCCTTCAGAATGACTTATTTATTTATGGAGGTCTTTTAGTTATGGAGACCATCACCACCACCACCAAAGAACAAAAATAAATCCTCGCCATTGTCTGCAACTGGGTGCTAGAGAGATGTGCTGAAAATAACACTATTCTATAAAGATTAATGCTGGTTTTTGTTTGGTGGGAGCTCTTCTGGCAAAATGTAATGGACACCAGGTAAAATGAAATAGTTAGAGCTGATACACGTCACCTTATAGCAACCGCTTGAAAGATATTATACAACAACTCCAGACTAGAGGAAGATCTAGAAACCAAAACTGGCATCCATCCTAGAGGGCTAAAATTTAGCATTTGAAAGCTTTCTAAAGTGGAAGTTGGCTGAAGTAGCCCTGTTTTTGCCCTCAACCCTAGTCCGCATTCCTGGCCTTCCTCTCCCACCAGCTCCAACGGGGCATCATGACTGTTTGGGGAGATGCAAAATGAAGCAGATCAAGGGACTAGAGGATGAAAAATAGCCTTCCCCTAACCTTTTTTTTTTTTGCTCGATTTTATGCCATTTACACTCAAAAGTGCATCATCCTTGCATCTTTCTCATCAAAGACCTGATAGCAAAGAAAGACTCAGAACACTCTGAAACTTAGAAGTGGTAATACTGCAAATGTGGTAGAATATGTCATGCAGAAAAGTAATCTGTTTTCTCTGCCCTTACATGAAGGCAAGCATAAAGCTATGGTTTGACCAAATCCAATGTCATTCGGAAATCTTCAGTTATTGGGTATTGCTAGAAACCTGTTTTTATGCTTAATCTGAGCAAAAGTTTTCAGGAGCAAAAGCCATCTTGCATTGAAAAAATGGAGACTATATTACACAAGCATCTGTTTTGCACAGGCATGACTTCATTGGCATTAACAAGAGGCCAGTTTGTATTTCTAGTTAGCACTTTCCCTTGATTTCTGTGAGGTGCTGTTGAAAGTGTAGAGGCCTGTGGTCAAAAAGAGTAGGTTTCCTTGGTCATGTTTTGAGGTTGCCAGGCATCTCCTTGAACAAACCAGGCCTCGCCAAAATGGCAATGAGGCAATCTATTGCAATACTGACAGAGAAATAACTATGCAGTTGCACATAAAAAGGACATGGACCTGTTGGAGTGAGTCCAGAGGAGGGTCACGAAGATGATCAGAGGGCTGGAGCACCTCTCCTATGAAGACAGGCTGAGAGAGTTGGGGTTGTTCAGCCTGGAGAAGAGAATGCTCCGGGGAGACCTTATAGCGGCCTTCCAGTACCTAAAGGGGTCCTACAGGAAAGCTGCATACTTTACTATTACAAAGACAGCTGAAGTTGTTACCACCAGGAGGAGAGAGAGAAGAAGCTTGTTTGCAGGGGAACGTGTTCTCTCTTTAATTCTAATGATTCCTGGCTATTTTTATGTACAGTAGTTAGTTTTCAGACTGATGAGAAGGAGTCTCATTTGTGCAGATGGGAAATGCTTATTATGCTGATAGTGCTCCGCATTGTTAGCGGAGATTATTAGACAGAGATGTTAGAAATGCCTCTAGTGGAATTAAGGAGGTGACAAGGTAAAATGAACAGATAAATGACAACAGTGATTAGGAAATGGATTGTGCTGAGCACAACATTGCAAAGGAAGAGGGGAAAGGAACTACTATTACAACAATTTGTTTAATCAGTAATGCAGCTATGCAAAAGATACATAAAAGATAGTTTACCTAGATGATACCAAACACTGCTTGTGAGATTACATGTGATGTTTAATCTGGAGAAAACTGAGAGAAATGTCAAAATGGTCAGCAAGGAGGAAAAACAGAACACCTGAAAGTAAGGAAACCACAGTCAGGCTTGTGTTTTATAATGAACATATTCTGCCAAATAGCTGTATTATGTATGGCCAACAATATATTTTAACATGCAATTTAATGAAATGTGCTATTCATCTTCTCCGAACTTGTAATAAATCAAGAAAATCCAACATTAAAGATAAGCATACGGGCTGCATAGTCACACCAGTCTCTCGTATTGCATTGAAAACTGCTGCTCTTTGGCATGTTGTTTCTATGCCTAGATTCACTGTTCCAGCTGGAAGATGGAATTTGTGACTGCAGTCTGAAAAATAGGCATTGGGCTTTGTTTCTGAAGCAACACATGTCAGCAGCCTAACTATGCTGTAAACTTTTACTAAATACTTGATGGAAATCAATGCTCATTTATAAAGTGCTATTGCAGCATTGTGGTTTGATATGACAGAAATAGTCATGGTAAATAAATGATTCAAGGAATATGGCTTTTTTCCTTGTCTGTGAATCAGCAGTGAGTCAGTCCTGCCAATATATTGATTATTCTTAATTATTCAGTATGGGTAAAAGCTCTCCTTGTTGTGTCAATTACCATCACATGGCATGTTCAAACATTGATCATTTTGACTGTTCACACTTGCAGTATGTGACAGATCGCTAAAGTTTTTGGAGTCGTTTCGACTCTCTCATCATATGCCTGAAACTTCCATGAGAGGCAGAAGAGTGATGAACAGGAAATAATTACAGCCGTTAACTGATAACAAATGTTCTTGTTTGCATTCAAACTTTCTTGCTTTTGTACCTGGCAGGCAATATAATGATTACTTTTTTCTCTGAGATTGAATGAATATGTGTTAAGCAGAGAATTCTGATGGGATGAATGCTGCTTTCTTTGGATTAATTCTGTATAAAATCTGTGGCTTCCTAGTAAAAATAATCATGAATGCAAAGGCTTATTGAGCAGATAACTTGTCCTGACTGGTCATAAAATGGGTTTCTGAAGTTTGTCTGAAATGGACGTATGTGAAGTAGCTGTTTGCTGATTTCCAGAACCACTGAAGAACCTCATGCACCAACTGGCTTTATTTCTTCCTGTTCTGATTGTGTTGATGGAGGGCTAGATTCTCTGGTCTACCTGGCCAAAATGGGGTACTATCTATCTCCCTAAATGCATGGGGTATGGGTTAGTGTGCCTTCTGTTGCTGCAGTACCGGAGTGCCTCACAATCTTTAAAGTCTCTGAGGGGCAAGTACAATTATGTCCTTTCATAGATGGGAAACTGGAGCAAAGAAAGACTCCATGGCTTGTCTAATGTAATATAGGAAGTCTGCAGTCAAACAGGGAACAAAACAAATTTTCCAGTTTCTGGGCCTTAAACGTCTAGGACTTAAACATCCAGGACTTAAAAATCCTTTCATGTTGATAGTGCAGGAGATACTTAAGCTGCGAAGAGCACCAAGAAAGGTCATCTCCCATGAGAAGTTGCTCAGGATACAGAAAGTGTGCTCACCTCTTTTAGGGGAAGATATGAGGGGAAAAGGAGAGGGAAAGGCTGTTTCATTTCTACTGAAAAGCAATTCAGAACAGATTGTGGATATACATGATTTTACACGATGGTGCAGATGTAAACTGGTGTAAGCAAGGAGGAATCACCTGTGTCCTGTTATGAGAAATTCTTTATTCCTCTCCTTTCTGACACTGAAAGTCAGGCAAGGAAAGTTCATTGGGTGACCCAGCAGGAAAAGATGGACTCTCTCTGATGGGAAGGCAGTAGGACGTATTTCTTTTGGAGTGGGAAGTTCTTGTTTTAAACACCATCAGTTTTTGTAACACTGCTTAGTAAAGTTGGACTGTTTCTGCTAAAAGAAAAGACATTTAACATGAGGGCCTACACAGATTCTTTCAATATTTCTTTAGGTATAAGCAGCTATTTGCTGTGTCTCCCTGAAGAAAGATGGGAGCAAGGTGATCTTTCCTTTGGGTTGTCACAGCTATGAGGAGGAGCAAAGTTACACTGTGAAGAATATTTCTGTACCAGAAGTGTCTCCATGAATCCAAGTTGCCTCTGATCAGGCACATTTTTGCAATACAATCAATTATTGTCTTATTTTACAAACATCTGAGACAGCCTTACAAGACAACTTTTTTTTTTTTTAAGTGGAAAATAGACACAGACACAATGTCCTCTTTTTGCTCATCAGCCTATTCTCGCAGTGCCACAAAAGCATTGTCATCAGGGTAAGTCTCCAACTGTGACTCTGACCTCTGTCCTTCCTGGACAGTAAAAACATCAGTCAGTACTTGAGACTCCTGCAAACAACAGGCTTTGAAAAGAGTACCCTAAAGCCTCTAATGCTCCAAAACTCTGATGACTGAAATAAAAAGGTATCCCTGGATGAATCCCTGACAGTATGCGTCTCAAAAAGGACTGCTCAGTCTATTTTTTTTTAAACAAGGTGACTAAGAGGTTAGTAAAATGCTGTCCCAGTCACTTCACTTTCTCATTGGATCTCTCCCTGGCTTCAGATGTACATATGGCACAAACAGCAATTCTTTTGGGGAAATTCTGACTTTGCGGAAATTTGGGGATTCTCATCAGGGAAAGCTAACAAAACATTTTGGGATAAGGCAATCTGAATTGAAACTGCAACATTTAATTCTGGGCTGGTTTTACTTTTTTTTTATGTTCCATTGACCTGCCAAGTTGCCTCCTCAAAGTTTTGTTTCAGATATCATAGAATATCTGGAGATTCATGGTAGAAAATAGAACATGAGGAATACTGGATACTGAAGTAACTAGTCCAGGTACAATGAATTCTTAAATGGAGCCACAATGAAACATGATGATTCAGTTCCATAAACTGAACTTAAACATCTGAGTAAAATAATATTGTTATACTGTATTTTGAATTTTTTAAATTATGCCATTACCATTACATTAAAGAGCAATTTTTGTAATTTTGTATCCATCACAGGAGGGCAAACGTTCTGCAAAAGGAAAATTCCTATTTCTATTTATCAATTGCAGACCTGGCAACAATTATGTATACTTTTTGACTTTTCAGATTCATTTATTGCATTTAAAAATGAAACAGTCAGCCTGAAAAACTCTGCTTAATAGAATAAACCAGCACACATAAAAACCATCTGAAAATATTTACCTGAATTAGTGTATTTTTTAATAGATCTTGACATCAGCTGGCAGAGAGTAAATGTATTGTGTTTACTTGGCTAGCCAAGTGCTTGTTTTCCCACTAGATGACACAGGTTCTCTAGAGCAAGTGACAAACTAGAGTGAGGGCTGAGTTGTCCTGAGAGGGGGGCCACAGGATACCTTAATGAAAGTACAAACCTAATTGCATGTTCTCCTCCCTATGTTCAATAAATGTCAGCACTGGAGAGGTATTGGGACTTGAATGTATTCTATTCTGCTGGTGACTTCTTTTTTCATTGCCTCCAGAAAAGCTTAGAGTAACTACACTCCTAACCCAGCTGTCTCAGATAGGAGCCTTCACATAGATGAACAATTCCAGATTGCCATCTACCTAAAATTGAATGTACAGCTGCATAAGAAACACTGTTCCCATCTAGTAAAAATCTTCAGACATATTTCTGCATTTTTCACTCTCCTTTGGGATGATCAGGGATCTTATAAAGTCTTTGGTGGAGAACAGAAGGGAAAGAAAATGAAGCATGAGGTGAGGGATTTACGTTAAGTCCCTGCTCTGAGCAATCACGTTGTAACTACAAAAAAAATTGATTTGGGAAACAGTGAAAGGTAATTCATGAGCCAGCGTGAGCATGTAGCTTTCCTGCTTCATTCTATGCCAGTTCCCTAGGACTTCAAAGTTTGAATCAAAGTTTCTGCCTTTCTCTTTTTATTTTGATTTCATATAAAATTTCAGAATGCACACCATATGATCAGTCTTATTCTTTCTTAAAACAACTTTTAATCCACACAAAAATCAGGAACAATGTATCTAGATTGCTTTTCCTGCATGCAAGAAAGGAAGAAGGTGGCATGACAAAGATTGCAATATCTAGTTTTAAACATTTAGTAAATTTTCAAGTGTACAACCAGGAAGGCTATAAGGTAGATTAATACTTCTCTTTGCAGTAATATATAATTCTAATTAACTATTGCTTCTGTAAGTGTAAGAAAAACCAGACATATTTTCATAGATTTTTATATTACAAACTCTGAAGAAATTACTGTAATGATCTAGAGTAACTTACTTCATAACTTTGGACCTAGGACTTCCCTGAAGTAATTCCTACTTGAGCTAGAGTATAGCTTGTAGAAAAGAATCTAATCTCAATTAACGTATCTAGCAATGCTTAAATAACAGGATTGTGACTAAATTATGCTAAGAAATGAAGGGAAATTCAGTAATAATAAGCTATG
Organism: Pandion haliaetus; assembly: GCA_013401275.1. Lineage (NCBI taxonomy): Eukaryota > Metazoa > Chordata > Aves > Accipitriformes > Pandionidae > Pandion > Pandion haliaetus. The sequence continues at coordinate 43,589 of VYZV01022082.1, read as the reverse complement.
CTACATGTGCATCAACCTCTACCCAACTCTTTAAATGCTACTGTAAACCAAATTAAATTTTAAAGAGTATATTTGAAATGTATTTGTTTGGTGTTTTCAATCCCAGATATTAGTTCCTGTCCTCTAAAAAAGTCATGTCTATGTCCGGGATAATTTTGTAGGGTATATGGTATGACTTCACTGAAAGCAAGTTACACATGCAGAACTCTTCACAAAGTAAAAAAAAAAAAAAAATTAAAATTATAGGTTGTGCATACATCCCAAGATTTTCATGGCTCTTAGCAAATTAAGTTCCAAGTGTTAGGAAAGATTTATTACTGTTTTCAGTGTGTACATTAAAGTCAGTCTGGTATGCGTGTTTAAAGTAATAAGTTAGAGATCAGAAAGTTAACGGTTTAATAACAGGTTGCCTAAGAATGCCAGGGCCCTTACAGTGATCTGAACATAATTGACAGCTATTACTCTTCACTTAGGAGCAATGGCCCACCCCAGGAGCAATGAACAGACAAATCATACAGTATCATGTTCCTTCTTGATTGAACAACTTCAGGGACCCATGGCTAACTGCATGGCCTCTTGTTCAGCTGCAAAAATGTCATTTTGTCTGAGGAAGTGCACAATTGAATGCGGAGGCAGTTTCTCTTTTCTTCCCCCCCCCTTTTTTTTTCCTTTTCCCTCTCAGCCTCAGAAAGGTCAGGAGACTGCTTCATCTGTCATGCTTAATCAGCTGATGAAAACTCTGCTGATGCACGAGGTTGTGGCTCCTCTATTTTAAGCATAAATCTTAATGGAAGAATCATTCTGTAATGTGTTACTTCCTGAAATGTGGAGCTGCTCTTTTAGGAGTGTGATGGAGGCTTCTGGTAGCATGGGTGTACAGTGTTTCTGGAGCTCCCCCAGGGCACCACGCTTTTGTTGGGTGATGTATGTGACAGCTTCCCAATTGCATATGATAAGGCATGTGGTCTCAGACTCCAGCAAAAGGCTGTAACAAAGGGACTAGATGTCCCAACTGGAATGTGAAACAAGTCATCATGACTACAGTTAACAGGAAGTTGCTGACCAAGGAACAAAGATGGGAGTACATTTCAACTGCCAAAATGCAATTGCTCATTCCCCTCCAACCCACCATCTTTCTGATTCAAAGTGTTTGTGGAAGAGTGGGAAAATGCTGTGTGTCTAGTAAAAGGCTGGCAAGAGATGTGCAAGTGTTGAATTAGAGAGGAAGACAGAATTATGCAATGTTGGCACAATTGGTCCTGTGTCCTTGCTGGTAGGTCTGGCTGAGCATGCAGAGGGACAGATACTGATCCCCCTTCTTTTCAGTGACACATCTCTTTTAAAACCCTTTTGAAATCCTTGCGGTAAAAGATGTCTTTTCACTAAAAATTATCTATCTAGCTACCTGCCATGTTATAGTTATTAGTCGTCAGATATGACACATTTTTTATACCCATACATTCCAGGAAGGCCCAAGAATTTCTCTCAGGAAGAAGGCTCTACAAAGAAAAACTGCTGCACCATGAGATGCAGTGCCTTCTCTACTGTCATAGAAGACACCTGGACAGCAAATGGGGAATGAGTTACAACATAGAAATGTGCTGTCCGGGATGGTCATGGATGCTGCTTTTTGCCACAGGATGGAGGAAAAAGAAACAATACCCAGCCTCACAGAAAATGAAAGTAGTCTACAGCACTTCTCCTTTTTAATGAGCCTAATCCCCCAGAAACACACAACTGAAAAAACAAAAGGAAATGATACCTAGCGACTTTGTGCGGGCTCAGAAATGAAGAAGCCTTGATGTGGCTTGTGTCAGGTATTCTGACAGGAAAATGTTTACTACTTTAAAAACAATACAACAGAACTAGCTGGATTTCAAGAAAGATTTGTCCCATAGGCTGATGTGCAATTAAGTTGTTCATCATTGTATTCAGCGTATGTACTGAATCTATGAAATCCAGCACTAAGAAAGAAAGGGCTGCAACAAAGAGCCTTCACAACAGCCTCCCTCTACCCTGGTTTTATCCAATGAAATTAGGAAGTATTTCTCACTATATCACAATGTACAAGAAACCACAAGTGAATGCACAGTCAAGAGATGTATTAGATGCATGGAGCATTCATCAGCTCTCCTCTGATGTACACAGAATTCAAGGTCCTTGTGCTTGCCAGAGTATTCTATGAATACTGCCAATAACTTCATGGCATCTTGAACTTGGAAATACTACCTTGGGCATAACATATATGGTGCACCTTCAGAGAAGCTGAAGAACATTTAAATATACAACCACCTCAGACAAGCGTAGGAGTGTATGGAGGCTACATCACCCTCTAACACAGCTTTTCCAAATGTACAGGCTGCAACCTCATGAAGAGTCATGATGGCAACTCTGTTCCTGGTGCTAAGCCAGAAACTCAGTTTGCAACCACATGTAAAGTTGCCACTGGAAAGGATTTGGGAACTGGTATTCTAGTGACGAAATGCAACCCTGCAAGTTACAGCAATGTCTCAAGACGTGAGTGCATGTGTGCTCATGTGCGCGTGATTCATGTCACTCGTTCTCCACCTACTGGTGGCATTTTTAAGGCCTACAAACCCTAATGCCCCTGCTACGAGTGATATGGAGGTTACCACTAGTTAACCCCATAAAAATGTGCAATCAGCTAATTGGAAAATTCTAATTAAGCCTGTGCTCATGGTGCAGACATCCATATATGAAAGGCACTCAGCTTGTCTGTATGACTGGCCTGCTTGCCACCGGAGAGCAGCAATGGTGTTGGGCAGGCTTTCCTTTCCCAACCACTGGAGCATGATGGCCCCATGACTGTGTTGATGGCTGGCTTGCTGAGGGCTGATTTTTCTGCTGCAGCCACCCATGGTTCCTTAGTTCCAGCTGCCTATTCATCCATGTTCCCTGTTCTCACTAATCGCCATTTCAGAAACAAAATGAACGGGGGTGAACACAACTATCATTAGGAAAAATGATGACAATTAAATATAATTAATAAACACTCCTATTACAGGGCATATGCATGCTGTGTGTCTAAACTGGACTGAGTCTGAAAATTAGCACACCTCATTACCCAAATGAATTGGAATTACACAGCACAACTTCCACTATTAATACAGCTTAAAGAAATCCTCCATTTTTTCTCATGTATATCTGTCTCTGGAAAACTATGTGCTTTTTAGTCAAAGAATATTAGAATGAACATTGCTAATCACATCAGTCCAGATGGTTGGCTCTCTTCTTGCCAAGTGGAAGTATTGTAACCTATTTAATGTGCAATTTACATAAGCTCCATGTTAATAAAAATCCATGAGCTTGTGGACTTTTTCTCTACTCTTTTCTGTATCATGGGTTCAGTCCATGGAGGCAGACCATAGTGCTTGTGACTGCCATTGATGCTGGCCGCTGAAGCCAGGACTGCTCAGTACCTTGCACCCAACCCTTTGTCCCTGTCTTCTCACAGCAGTATGGGATCCTATAACTGAGATTATCCCCTTTTGAAGTTAAAAGTACAGTTAGGAGCATATATGCCAAGCCCACATAAAACTATGGTAAAGGCTGGAGTGAAACCTAGCTCAAAATAAAATTATCCTGTTATTGTGTACATTCAGCCTGCGTTCTCAGACCAGCTGGAATGTGTTAGAATTGTTTTGTGTTTATGGACTCTCTATCTAAACCTTACACAATTTAATTTTCTCTGGAAATCTACTGACTTTGAGGCTACTGTGCATCCTGTCCTTCAGTCCAACTACGATTTTCTCTGTGGCAGGTCACACTATGCTGGCAATCACAACAGATTTTTCTTATGGGTGGAATGATGTGCTTATAAATTCCTGTTCGTATCTCTATAACTCATATGAGAAAAGTTTTTGTTGCTGAGAGCACATCTCCAGCAGGTTTGGCAGGTCATACACCTTTCCGTTATCCAACTGTTATGTGGAAAGAAATCATACAACCAGAGATCATCTAACATTAAATCATGGGCTTGGCTGTACATCCCCCACTTTTCCTGGATCTTCCAGAGACACCTATGGAAGGCAGAGACTACTTTTTTCTAGTCACTGTAGAAACTCACTGTAAGAGTACTTGTGCTTTGAACAGCTTGTTGTATGTACAAATTCGACATACACCAGCTGAACATGGGAAACAGGCAGAATTGTTCTGAGGGCCATATAGGATTTTAAAGGTAGAATTGCACAGCTTGTTTTACAAGGCTGTGCTACCTAGATTAACAATAAAATCTGACCCAAATCTGGAAAGGAGACCACCCGTGTCCAAATATTTTCTAATTAGTAGGTTGTTGGCCTATGTGGGTTTGTTCTGCTAAAAGCACTAGAACCTATTTAATTATTCATTTAATGTTAATACTTTGATATTTAATTTAACAATTAACATTTCAAAATGTATTAAAGGCTACTGGGAGTATTCCCGCAGGTATGGGCATAGTGGTGGAGGGTGCACATCTGAGTCTATGCCGTGTAATAGAGCACAATAAGATGCCGAGGGCTTAATGCTTCCTGTTGTTGAATTCAGTCTTCTTTGACACTGCTGGAGAAAGGTTGGAGCTAATGAGATTAAAGATCAGATAGCCCAGGATGGGTTTGGCCCACTCACCGATTTCTCCTACCAAAAAAGATGACTACCAAACAAGACAACTTTCTGGAGAAACATCACATGGCCCAGAGTTGTCTGAATCTGCTGTTCTTACGTGCTGCTTTGCTGTTTCAAACACAACATACTGGATCCCTGATATCTCAGGTGCCTTTGTGATGTCCTATTCATCTACTTTTTGCTAACAGGTCATCAACTTCCCAGGGGATATGGGCATGAAAACCTGTGTTTTGTGTGACCAAAGGAAAAGTATGGTCCTCTACCTCCCTGCAGGTACTGTTGTAAAAAAAAAAAACACCTGCCCCCAAGAAGGTGGTGCAGCCCATTCAGTACCCATGTCCTGGCACTGGAAAAGGGACCTGTGAGTGGAGGAGGAGAATATCCACTCCAAAAAATGCAGCTGTACTAGAAGAAGCAAAATTGTCCATTTAGAAGGATAGGGCATGAGACAATCTTTTACCACATGATTTGTGGGGAAGGTTGGACTGTAGCCTCAGTTGGGGATTCCTCTGGATGGGCCTGACTTTGCACTAATATAATTTCCAATGTCCAAATGGCACGACCTAATCTGTAATAAGCAGCCAAAATGGCTCTGGTGCCAGGATACGAAACCAGGAAAATAAACAGGTAAATTAAAAAAAGATAAATAAAAACTCAGAAAGAAACTTACTGGCCAGACAGACAGCTCTAGTACAAAGGGTAATTGGCACTCTGGAAACATGCTCTGAGAAAATTCTTAATGCTGTTAAATTGTATTCTGCTATTAAAGTTAATTTTGCTATTAAAAATATGACATCAGCGATGACTTTATAATAGAAAGGATACTCCATAGCATCAGTTGACTGGGAGGGCTATGTGATCTTTGAAACTGGAGGTTTTTAAGAACAGCTTGCATGGCATCCAGTGGTCTTTTTAACGGTTTTCAGCTGCTGGGGATCTAAACTGAAATTTTTGTAGTAACTTGTGTGTATGTGTTTATGTATATGTATGCCCACAATGGGGGTTTAAGAGAACATCCTAGATTAAGAGAACATCTTGTAAAGCAAGAACATCCTAGATTATCCATTACCAAGACAATACTAATTACAGGAATATTTAGTGGTTATATGCTAGAAAACATTAAAACCCCACAACTATTACTTTGTAAAGGACTTTATGAATTCCTCCTGTGCACAGCTTCTTACACAAAGCTCAAGGTGACACTTGCCTGTCTCTGCAAGCCTGAGGACAACCAGTAAAATCTCCCCTGAGGGCTGCCTCAAAGGCACAGGACACTCACTGCTCCATGCCTTGTTGTGCCAGGCCTGGGGTGAGCACGCATGCTGCTTGTGCTTAGCACAGCAGGAGAGTAAGACTCAGTAGGTTTTACTGGGAGATGCAAAGTTCTGGTTGGGACTCTTCTGCCTCAGTGTAGCAGCTGCTTTTGCAAGCCTCTGTCAGGGCTGATGTAGCTAGAATAGCTCTTAGTTTTGGAGTGAGGGAGGAGAATGTATAGGATGACTCTGTCTTGTCCCTTTCTGCCTGGTTTTCTGTGACTCTTTGAAAACAAACAACTCGAACTCTGAGTGAGACTATTTTCAAACATCACCAGTTTGCAAGACTCCAAGCCTGAAAATTCAGGGAATGTTTTGTTGACAGGAAACTGTCACTTGCATTTCTGACAGACGTTGTCTTGTTTTGTTGTTGGGTTGTTGTTTTGTTTTTTGCCTGTTTCCACTGAAATGTTGAAATATCCTTTCCATGTGTATGGGGAAGATGGAATTAGTCAGGAGTGATTTCTTCTAACCTTTAGAAAACACCCCCATAGTCTTCTATTGGCTGCTTCTGATGACTCTTGCTGCTTTAATCTCTGTTTTCCTACAGAACTGTGTGTCTATGGCATTTTAATCAAGTCTCCTTATTAAAGGTGTGAGCACCATTTTATGTGAGGTGAAGGCTTGAGCATGATCTACATCAACACCTGACAGAGCCTGTTGATTATACATAACCTACATAACAGCTTTTCTGTTACACTTTTGACTAAGTTCTCACTCATTTCCCAAACCTTGACAAGACAGGCAATCCGCCTTCCCATTAGAATCTCATGCCAACTGCCCACCATTACAGTCAGCTATCAATGAATGAGGTGACTGTAATCTACATTTACTGGTACCTGCTAGTACCAGCTAAGTCTTCTTTATCTCTTAATATAAAAAAAGCCCTGATGAGTACATGTGCTTACAAGATTTACAGTAGGGATTAGAATCTGAAAGATAAATTTTCCTTCCTATTTCACATACGCAACCTATTGCCAGGTCAGGATGCATTCTGTCACTTAACACAAGGGAAGACTTTGGCATGAAAACCAGGATATGTTTTAATCTATTAATCAAAACTGGTGTAAACCTATCTTTAGACCTTGTCCAGACAAGAAAGAAAAATCATGTCCAAACAGAAATAACTAAAACAAATTCTTTCCTGGTTTTTTTCTTTGGGTCTTTCCCCCCCCCCCCCTTTTTCTTTTTTTCTAAATGTTTGAGATTTAGTTGGAGTTTTACTGTTGAAGGGTGAACAAGGGCCACTCAATTGACTTATTTTAGGTCTGTAATGATTATGAGTATTTGTATTAATGCTAAAATGGCCACAAGAGTCTTGAAGCAGATCTTCATTTGTACTGGATGTTATGCCAACATCTAGAGAGACTTTTCTTCTACAAAGACTTTAGAAAGGTTTAAGAATCTAAAGTTATTAGAACTTTACCAAAACAAAACTTCGGTGCTGGACATGGCTGCTGAACTCCAGCAAATATCTTAGGTGAATGACTGAATTGTCACTTCAGTAACTACTGATTCCTATTTTGGACATTCAGATTACTTTTATTACCTGTTTCTGGGTTTGGACGTGATCTTACAATTGCTTCTGCTTAAGTGAGCAATGCTAGGAAGTAGTCCTTCATGTCTTCTGTATATCAGTGCTCTCATGGGGTAATCTCATTAATCTAGCCTATTGAAAAATCAGGTAAAGAGAAATATAAACATATTTCTGTTCCATTTTCTCCACTTGTTCTATCAGCTTCTCCCCCAGTTTTTAAGAACATTGCAATACAAGGATTTATCAACTGCCTCTCAAATTCAAGAAAGCTAATTTTTAACCTGCTCCTTTATAGCCAGCCTCAGGCTTTAAATCTCCCCATATGACCCTCAAGTAATAATTAAAGCAATTAGTTCCTGCCCCTCTGGGATAATTGCTAGCATAAATTGAGCTGACTTTCCTAAAAGTTCCTCTAAAAGGTCGGAAAGAAAGAAGGAAAGAAAGAAATAAAAAAAAAGCCCCACTAAACAACTGAGGGAAGGAAAAGGCTGTAGACACAAACAGGCAAAAGTAAATGGGAAAAGGAAAAGCAAGACAAGACAATTTTCCACATTCCATTCCTGTGATTCTGCCTCACTCACAAGCACCACATATATAACATTCCTTCTTGCAGGCAGCAGGCCTCCCTACCCCAGGTGCCATCAAAAATTATGGGAGGGAAAAAAAGAGAAACTCGTATCTTAAAAGCAACCCTGTTTTTCATCAAAATGTATTGCTTTAAGGCAGCCATCTGACTGGAAAGGGGGAAAAAAAAGAATTAAAAGAGTCTTGTTCTCTAAATTTCTATGTAATGCTCAGCCAAAAGAATAACTGAACAGTAATGAGCAGGAACTTGAATTTACCAAGTTAAAGGGAGAAACACTGCAGTGGAATAATTTGCTAGAGGGGATTAGATGCAGGTCAACATAGCCCTCTGTGGTCAGCAGCAACAAAAGCAGAATCAAGCAGAAATTCATTAAAAATCCAGTGCCAAGGGTAGGAACGTTGTATTTGATGATTTCAAAACTTGGCTTTGTTCAGAATCAGCACAAAACCTGACAATTTCAAATTTATTTTTAAAAGAAATAGTACAGGCTGGTTTATTTCTTTCAAAGCCTTCTGTTTAAACATCAAAATATTTTTTTATTTTAGCTTTTTTTTTTTATACTGTGCAACATACAAAACTATTTAAAGTAAACAAATAAGAAACCCTCATATTTGATTCAAACACATAGAAATGGGACAGTTTCAATAGTCAAAAGTGTCCTCCACCTCCTTTATTTTAGTGAAAATGAAATACTGGTGAATTTCAAGAAATACTTGGGTAGACCCACATGGACACAGAGTATATTTTTGCAATAATAATAGAGCCAGCTCTGCTTCAGAACTTGTCCACTGTTGCTTTACTGTAAATGTATTGCTTAAGTGCACTCAATCTAGCAGGAAATACAATGGGAGTAGTTAATATGCAATGATTATTTTGGACTGTGAAAGAGGGGAAAAAGAGTTGATAAAAGAATCTTGAAATTATTTCACATCACTTGTCTAATTGTTTAATACCCTAATTCCTTCTGTTTTTCTTTTCTCTGTGAGGATACCCTGCTGTCTCCTATCTCTGCCCCTATTTTCTTAAGAAAATATCTCAGGACAAGACTGAGATTTTACTACAGTATCATAGGTGAAAAATGATGTACTTCAGAAATAGAAAAAAGTGCTAACTAGGATTCAGAAAATGATTCAACTTCTGCTTAACTGTTGAGTGTTGGAAGAGATAATCATGCCCTGTGTGTAAATAAATGCCAGTTTGCATGGCTCAGCTGCCCTGGAGAAGGACTCTGGGACAGAAAGTCTCCACTCCTCTCTCTTGCCCAGGTGAGCAGGGAGTGAGTGGCCGAAGGACAGAGGTTTGAAAATGGCCTCAAGTTGCGCCAGGGGAGGTTTAGATTGGATATCAGGAAAAATCTTTTCACTGAAAGGGTTGTAAAGCAATGGAACAGGCTGCCCAGGGAAGTGATTGAGTCACTATCCCTGGAGGTATTTAAAAGACATGTAGATGTGACACCGAGGGCCATGGTTTAGTGGTGGACCTGGCAGTGCTACCTTAATGGTTAGACTCAATGATCTTAAACGTCTTTCCCAACCCAAATGATTCTATGATTCGAAGAACTGAGAGTGGGTCTCTGACTTCACTGAGTCAATACCAGCCTGTCTCCTGTGCAACCTCAAGGCTGAAGAAGATCACCTCTGAGCAGATGCAACATGGGACTGGTCTCAGGTCGGGTTGACTGGGACAGAAGAAGCACTGAGCAGCCTAGGAGTGATGAAAGTGACACAGGAGTCATTCTCACCTCAACACCTGCCTCATCCAGTCTGCTGACATATGACCTGAGTCCTAGGACATGATTTCTGGTTTGCTGGAAGTCCTGTGTTGTTCATCAGCTTTCAGGGAATCATGCCAGAGGCAGAAGTCCTTTTGCATGTATGGCAAAAATGTAGCGGAATTGGGACCCACAGTGTCAGGGGGAGGAAATTTCTTTTAACCTGAACCTTATTTGTCTCATACTGGCTCATCTGTATGTATTGGCAGGCTGACTATTGAACTCCGGTGAATTCAGAAATTTTATTGTTCTGAACAAACAGGCATCAGGACACACTGGTGAAGACGGGTGTTTAATAACAATAATATTTAGATGTGTTTTATAGGTTAACAATATGTTGGATGTGTGTTCTGAGACACAACTGTCAATACAGGCACTGACCAATTATTTAGCTTTCCACATCTGCATGAATTTGGAGCAATCACAATGAAGGCAGAGAAACTGTAGTGATATAAAATACTGCATTACTGCACTGCTAAAAAAACCAAGGGTAAACAACACCTAAATCCTCACATGATGCACTCCTCACATATGGTTAATGCAGTGTGAATTCAAATGAAATATAGAAATCTAAAACAGGGAGAGCAGGTCATGGCTGACATCAGACACTGCAGGCATATTTATATTTTCTTCAGTATTTCCTCAGAGATCAGGAAGCACAGCTGACATACATTCAAATGAGGTAATTTCCTTATCCTTGAAGTCAGTGTAACAAGCACTTGGTCACTTCAACTAGATGAAGTGATATATATAGGAACTGCCAGCGTCGTTAAACAGAGTAAGATTTAAGACCTCATATACCTTTGAGAATTTGCACCTTTCTCACTACCGGTATAAAATATAAATGGTAGGATATGTAATTGGTTAGTTAAGATGTCAGGGTACAAATACTCATCATCCAAGAATCATGGAGGGCGTCAGTTCTTATAAGGAATCTGCTCTAAACAAGAGGATAATGGAAAAACTCACATGGACTCTTGTGATACACCACTCTGGACTCTGGGGTAGCATGTAAAGCTTTAGAGAAACCTAAATAAACAGGTTAAATCTGTCCAGAGTAAAGGTGCCAATGGCACAGCTAGAAGGGACAACAAAAAGACAAGCATGAGTTTAGAACATTTTCATTAGATAAAAGTCCAGTCAAGTTTACACAAATTAAATTTCATCCATTTTATTTATTTTGATTATGTTTCTTTTGTATCTGGGTCTGGGGCAAATGCCATGCATTGTAGTCAAATCCTAATGAGAATGCACGCTAAATCTCCACATTAAAGTTATTTCGGTGTTTTGCAAAGTCAAGTCCTTCTGTGAAGGTGCAAAGGATGTTAAAAATGTAGAAGTTGAAGGAGGTAATTGAGGAGTGCGTGGTGGCACTGTTAAGCGGAGTGAGTGTGGGTACATGTCACATACTTGTGTGGGTGTGAAAAAGAATGTGTGGGAGGACATGGAAAGGATTTGACTTTTGTAAGGGGATATCAAACTTAACATCCCATCTAGGAAAGACTTTCTAGCTTCAAATCTAAAAATGCTGCCTTGCAATAAAGTGCAACTTCATGTCTGTAAATTTGATTATTTTGAAGGATCTTCCACTCTTAGGTTTAATTGACAAGAAAACTCAGCAGTTACTCTTAAGGGAAGTAATGTGTAAAATCTCAAGAAGATGCTGATTTCTCAAAGCTAATTGTATAAACATCAACATGCTAAGTAGTGGCACAGCACGTCAAGAAGGATGATTTCCAGTGCAAATTTGATGGCAAAAGTATAAAATTTGTTACCTGTTTCCAAGTGAATTTCTTACATTTTATGCTAAAAAAAAAAATGCTTTTGATCAGTACTGGAGACAAAAAGCCTGACTGAAGGTAAGTAAATTTATGTATGTGTAAGGGTCCAAATGAGGGTTCTGCCTAGTGAACGCCCTTTCACTAGACAGTACTTTCACTGAAGGCTGTGAAGCTGGGAATATGGCCGTATTTCTCATCTGTACTTCCCTATGTTGAAGCAGTGTGGAGTTTTACATGCCTAGGGAAGAGCGTGGGGAAGTGGAGAAATTCTGAGAGGGAATGTGTCAGATCTATAGCTACACACAGTGTTAACACATGCTTGGGCTCCCACTCTCTTCATTCTCTCATCTACATCACCTGCCTGCTAAGTTGAACATCTTGGAGGTGGTGAGACAAAATGACAAGGAAGGTCTGTGTTCCCAGCTCTGGCAGAACACAGGAAAAGTGTAAATGATCTAGCTGATACAAGGGATCTTAGGATTTTAGGATAGGACATAGCTTCTGCATTTAATTTCCAGTGTTTGGCAACATGTTATGCAGCTACAGTATACTGCAAACTCCTTTCCAAGCACACAAAAGGTTTAAACCAGATTGGAATATAGATAACCCTCTGAAGATCTTCCCCAGATGAACATGACTTTTGTTGCCTACACAAAGAAGTATATTCCTTGGTTTTGAACATAGCAGCTTATTTCTTAGCATTGATTCAGTCTGATATGGTGTTGACTCTCCAAATGCTGTCTTCTGAATTCAATGGCAATTGCAGGTTCTCAGCACCTTTTAAAACATGGGTAAAAGTACTGTAGATGATTAGGTCCCTAAAATTATAATAGTGGATCAGGCATTGAGTCATTTGACGAAAACTCCTGTCTTTGAATGCAATTGCTTATAAGCACAATCCAAGACAATTATAGGCAGAATATAATATGTGCTGTATTAAGGCCTTCTAATCAATGTTGGGCATTAGATAAGGCTCTGAAGAAGTAGTTTGCTATGATTTCAATAGCTGCACTAGCTGTTCTGACTCTAGATTCTTGCCATCCATGTAAACATACATTTTCCCTTCGAGTCTTACCACTCGCAAACCTCAACTATTTACAAACACGAAGAAGTAGGTCACTCCCACGTCTTCAGATCCTGAAGCTGTAATGAAGTGTAAACATAAATGCATTCTTGTTGAGCTGATCATGAGTCAACTTTTATTCTCACACCTATCTGCGTGACTGAAGCCTAAACAGGGAATGTATGCAAAACTACAGACAGAAATAGTTGGAGAAGAATGCACTACAAGACTGCTATTAATCTATCCTTCTTTTTTATTCCCCTTTCCACTTTGTACTCTTTCTTTATGCCATTGTTCCTTTTCTATTTCTATCCCCTTCCATATCACTGGTCTTGCTTAGCAGATTTCATTCCTGTTCAGTAGCTAATTCTTGTTCAGTAACTAATAATTCCTGTTTTCACTAATATAATATTCCCAAATAATCATCTTTAAAATGAGATTTTTATCATGCCTGGCCTCTCCTGGATCATTATTTTCTTTGGGCATTTGAAAATTTCAAAAAACCTATAGATAAGTATGAAGACAATGGTAGAATACAAATTTGTTTCCCATTATAAAAATAATATAGCTGTAACATTTTTTTATGGCAGTAAAACATAAGTGATTAGAGCTCAGAGCTGGTATCTGAAGTGGTAAGAGCCCTCAGTCTCATAAGAGACACATTTGGTCATTTTAAATTCTGATATTAATCTGATCAAACATATGGATCTACAACAGAGCTAGTCTCTTTGTGCTCCCTTTGTGATCAAAAGAGTGAGAAGTACTTTGCAGTACAAGCTCTCAAGTTTATTTTGGATAACCTCTTTAGGACAAAAAGTGGTATACCTTAAAAAACTTGCAATATGTACAACTACTTTAATGATATAAATCTGATTTTGTCCCTGATTCTCCACAGTTCATGGCCTGCCACATTGATGCAAAGGGAAAGGGATGTTTCATGATTAAGCAGTAATGCAATGATGACTCTGGAGCTGCACAGGAAATCTCAGGCAATATATGCCCTAGGTGGCTGTGCTAGTAGGGGAGGCCTACCGTCACTTTTGTCTCCTCCAGTAAATTTTTGCCTGTGCATAATTTAAAAGCTCCTGAAGAATTAGGCCCAGAAATCTTTTGCACCTTCCTTCATGGGTATATGTACTCATGCATCTCCCCTGAATGTCAATAGGAGTAACCATTTGCACCAAAGAGACAATATACACCATCGTTGATCTCATTTCTCCTTGATTTTCTAATTTTCTATCCAATTTCTTCAAGTTTAGATGGCTCATAGTTTCCCTTCATTGTTGGTCTAGTAGAAAGTCATTTCAAGCACTGCAGGTCTGCCCTCAGTAATGACTGTGCTAAATGCCATTCTGTGGTTTGGATCTTCACAAATCAAAGCTGTTCTGTTACCTTCTTTCCCGCTCAAAGGTTATAGGTCTAATAATTAGAGTGGCCCCTTGATGAGCACATTGAGATCCAGTTTGCATGCTTTAATGGCAGTGATAAGAATAAAATTGTAGATCTTCATAGCAATCTTTCTTTGATATGGTGTTAACTCTGCATTGTGTAAAGTTTAAGTGTGATTGTTATATCCTTGGATGCCAGCAGATTTTCACTCATGAGCAAAATGAGGAAGATTTGGCCTCTTGAGACATTTTAAAACTCTGTTTGAAGCAGAAAACTTAGATGTGTAAGCCACCTGGACAAAAGACCTCTTTATTTTCTGTTTCAATCAGCAATAGGATTATTATCAAAGGCCACTAAACCAGTGGGAAAACCTTCGCTTAACCAGTGGCCCAGGTCAGAGCAGCATATGAACACAGGGAAGTATCTTATGACTTCAGTGGGATTTTTGTGTGTGCTTAAACGCATATACTTATCTGCCATTCTGGAGTAGTTACATTTTGCTGAAATAGGACCTAATCTAGTGGTGCAGTGCAGTGAAAACAATTGCTGCAGAAATAAATAAAATGAATACCAGCTCAAATACTATAAAAATGCTCATGTACATATCTACAAACAAAAAAGAGAAAATGGTGGTGACTGATCTATGGGTAGCCAAAAGCAGTGGCATCGAGTCACCTATTTTAAGTTCTTAAATCACCGAAGGACAGATCATTCCTATTTTGAAAAGGCTGAATTCCTGCGTAGTTGGGGCTGCGGGGGTCTCTGTGGGGAGAGGCTGGGGCTGCCCTGTGCTGGACACAGCCAGTTCCAGCCAGTCCCAGCTGGTTACAACTGGCTGCAATGGCCCCACCACAGGACAAAACTGATTCCATCAGCCAAGATGATGGCACCTCTGGGAAAACAGAGAATCATAGAATCATTTACGTTGGAAAAGATGTTTAAGATCATCAAGTCCAACCATAAACCAAACACTGCCAAGTCCACCACCAAACCATGGCCCTAAGTGTCACATCTACATGTCTTTTAAATACCTCCAGGGATGGTGACTTAATCACTTCCCTGGGCAGCCTGTTCCACTGCTTAATAACCCTTTCAGTGAAGAGATTTTTCATAATAACCAATCTAAACCTCCCCTGGCATAACTTGAGTCCATTTCCTCTCGTCCTATCACTTGTTACTTGGGACAAGAGACCGACTCCCACCTCGCTACAAGCTCCTTTCAGGTAGCCGTAGAGAGCGATAAGGTCTCCCTTCAGCCTTCTTTTCTCTGGACTAAACAACCCCTAGTTCCCTCAGCTGCTTGTTATAAGACCCTTCACCAGCTTCGTTGCCCTTCTCTGGACACACTCTAGCGCCTCAATGTCTTTCCTGTAGTGAGGGGCCCAAAACTGGACACAGTACTCAAGGTGCGGCCTCACCAGTGCCGAGCACAGCGGGACGATGACTTCCCTGCTCCTGCTGGCCACACTGTTCTGATACAGGCCAGGATGCTGTTGGCCTTCTTGGCCACCATGGGCACACTGCCAGCTCATATTCAGCCAGCTGTTGACCAACACCCCCAGGTCCTTTTCTGCTGGGCAGCTTTCCAGCCACTCTTCCCCAAGCCTGTAGCACTGCATGGGGTTGTTGTGACAAAATTGCAGGACCCGGCACT
>VYZV01022082.1:350-20292 GCA_013401275.1 Pandion haliaetus | reverse complement strand
TTCATAGTTTTTTAAAGCATTGTTAGCTGAAAATTTAGAGAAAGTGCCTGGAGAGAAAGCGAATGGTGGTGTAGTTAAATCAAGCCATTTGCCTGTCTATACTACCTCTTTAGGAATCCCTTTGTTTAGGACGTTTGTATCTTGGCACAAGTTCTCATAATATCACTAATTTCATCTCTTCTCCCTGACAAGGGTATCCCCATGATAGATTTGGCACCCTAGCAAGTATCAGTCACAAAACCTAGCACTGAGATAAGACAGCAGGAACAGTTCCAGAAAGAAGGCAGTGGGTGTCTCTGAAGATTTGTCACACTCTGACGTTTTATTCTGCAAAAGGTTTTCTATTTTACATAAACATCTCGAAAGATTTTATTGTTTAGGTGGGATATTTCATGAGCTGTTTTGTAATACTCTTGGAAAGACATGTTACCTACCTGCAGGACATTTTCCTTTCATTGTATGAAAAAAACTAAGGCCAAATTTGATTCAGTTGCACTGATATATATTCAGAGTATCTCATTTGGCATCCGTAAACTCAGATTTACACGGGGTAAAAGAGGAATGGGATTCATAGGTCTTTGTTGTCTTTGCTAATGAGACACCAAGCAAACAAAGAAGCCCCATCCAGAAGACCAGCATTTCAAGACTCTACAGCCAGCTGCCTGCAGCATCCAGGCAGAAGGTGGAACGTGCTGCTCTGAGGCTGCTCCCCTACTATGTGCCAAGTACACTTGTGTCACAACCTCACGGTCCTCTCTCCTGGTCTAGTAAATCTGTTCCTTGTCCAGCCTTTTGCTCCTCCTTGCTACGACAGGAAAGTGAATATGAATTATAGTTGAGGTCTATTTTGCCATCATATGAGGTCCAGACCACAAGCCAGATCGGAATGTGAAGATCTGTGCACATTGCTAACAACAGCTCTACTGTGTGAGACAGATGTTAAGGATATATGGGAGTGCGGAAACTGGGAGAGTAGATCAGAACAGGGTCAGTGTCAAATAGAGAGGCTTTGAATTTCAAAGACCCATTATCTTCTGACTAAATCAGAGAGGCTGAAATTGTACATCTGTGATTTCCTAGTTGGCTGCTAAGTCATCTCTAAGATTCTTTGCCAAGGCTAGGGCTTTTACAGAAAAGGCAAGAGAGCTCCCCACTCCCAGCATTAAAGATACATTTTGAAGATATCTTTACAAATCTCCAAACTTCACAATTTGAGGACTTAATCCTAATTGTATGTATAAAGACCAAATGTAGGAAAAAGATTATCCTATGCTGGCCTACAAGAGGTATTTTACACCATGCTGAAGAAGGGCCTGAGTCTATGACTACTTCTACATTCTTGTAAAAGTGTTCAGTGAAGACAAGGCATTAGGGCAAATCTTCTGAATGTGTCTTGTAAGTAAGCTGTCTAATTTCAGTTGTTAAGTTGAAGCCATAGTTAACTATAGTGTGGGAGAATGAAGATGTGGTGAAGAAGATTAAGACTCAACATGCAGGGAAATAAATGAGATGTAACTTTGAATTAATTTTAAAACATAAACTAAGAAATATTCGTGAGTAAGACAAGTAATTTAAAGCAGGGTTTTTTTTCCTTTCTTGTCTTACGGACTATTTTGTGTGCTTAGAAAAGAAATGTTATGAAAACAGCATTCAAACATGGGCAGTGATTTTTTTTCTATCATCTCCTTCAAACAATGTTGTATATTTGAAATGTGAAATAAGTTGGGCTTTTGTGCATGGCTCCCAGACAAGTTCATTTTCTGCAACAGTTGAAGTGCAGAAGAATAAGAAACCCCTAAGTCGTAACACACTTTGTTCTTCAGGCAACAGAGGTGGGGCTTTAGCACCTCACGGCATTCTCCTCATCAGGAAAAAGCTGTCTTCTGCCTGGGCTGTGTCACACTGTGTTTGCATTTGCAGTTACACCCTTCGGACCAGGTTCTGCCACTGGTTACACTCAGCGGTGCTTATAGAAGAGTACAACAGAGGGATGAATTTGGTCCTCTGTTTGTAAGCAAGCACCCGGGGAATGACATGAGTTGCCTTATTAGGCAGCACAAGAGGAAACTGTGCCGCTTGGCAATCCTCACGTGTTCCAGCCGCCAGCGTCTGTAGTTCCTCAGCCCTCTCGGGCCTGTGCTTTTTCATTGTAAAACAGCAAGCCCTCGAAAATACAGTGCCGGCTTGGCAACTGACCGCTGCCAGATAACAATTGACACTAGGGCTAATTTAGTAATAGGCAGCTTTGGGGAGTGACATTTACTGTATCTCCTGGCGCAATTGATACAAAGCATGCAGCCGTGGCAAGCCCTGCATGGTATTTGCAAAGTGTCAACTTGAAAGAGTCAGGCTGCTCTTATGTCTGCTCTCAGAGGCAATTGCTGCAGCCCATCAAATCAACCTTCATGTAATATAAACAGGGAGATGTTCTCCCGCCATTCAGTGTTACTATTCTGTGCGGTTGCTAGTTATATCATATGTCAACACATTGTACAGATAATGAAAATGGGGAGTCTGAACTTGTACGGGAGATAAAGGTTTCCCTGGAGAAGCAAAATTACAGTGAACCTGTCAGGCAAAGATTACGGATTTTGCAAAATAATCAGAGACACAAAAGTTAGCCCTTTTGATATGACTGTTAGCTATGGTATGACTTACTGTGCAGAATAACTCTATCAAATTAGTTCATTAATATGTAAGTTATAATGATCTCTGTAAAAAGGACTTTCAGCATAAAATACTGGTAGTTCTTTCAGGAATTCCAGGTGGGTGGGCTGAAAGCTATTGTGATAATGATTGCAGAACTAAATATCTCACAAAAGAAATTTTCACCTGGAGTTTTCTAGTAGATAGATTTTTGGGAGGGGGAGGTTTAAATGAGTGTTATCAAATCCTCAGACAGGGATATTGTTTTCATCATTTCTCCCCTTTCCTAGAAAAGGGTTGTTAAGCAATGGAAGGTTTCCAAACAGAACAATAGAAGGGTGTGTGTGTGCAATTTTACTTTCACTCATTGACTTTTTGCCAGAACAAGCAAAATGCTTAGTTCTCAGCAATTCAGCAGTGCTCTTTAATAGGAGCTGCAGTTGTAAGCTATTGCTGCACTGAGAGCAGAATATCTCACCCTAACAGCCAGCCTCTTCCTCAGCCAGGCGCATTGTGAAGCTGCTCTGGGGCTGTCTCGGTCAAACCCTCTGATAGCCAAATGAGCTGCACAACTATTTCTGCTGCAGAGGCCCACAAACATGCAGGCAAACAAATAGCATCGCACTTTCTCCTTGGTAACCACTTCCAGCACCAGGCGAACTCTAACCCTCAGGAAGCTGACTGATCTGAATATTAAAACCCATCAGAACTCTTAACTGCTGTCTATCTCATATGGAAGAAGAACCTTCGTCTGGAAAGACATGTCAAAGCTGTTACTGTTTCTGCTGGTTATATTCCACGTCAAGTTTTTTTTTTAGCTTTTCTGCTATGTTATAAAAAATTATTTTCAAGAGTATGAACTTACGAAAGAATCACTGACCAATAGCCCCAGTCATAATTAATTTCTGCACAGGGATACTGAAGAAATGAATTAAAAATTGATGCCAACAATTTCTGTTGAAACTTCATTTCTGAAAAAAAAAGTATTTGTAACTAGATGAAGTTTTAGCTATGAAATTTTAATCGATCAAAACATGCTTATGATGCATTTCTGTACATCTTGGATTATTTCTAAAAGTATCTTGATGCCTGACTGAAGCACAAAAAGAACAGTGAACTGTGCCAGCCACAGTGGTGGTTCTGTTGTATCTATGCCCCTGTACTTAATGTGGGAACATTAAGAACACAAAATGTTAAAATGTAATGATTTCATTTTTCACTCCTCTGCGTAACCCCATAATGAGAAGTCACAAAATTCACTGTGGGAAAATCATGATGTCTCCATGGTTTTATTGCTCATTTCTCATTTTCTTTCGCTTAATAATAGCATTGTTGTTGTCTAAAAGCAACAGTTCCATGTCCAGGTCTGTGATTAAGCTCCTATGTTTATATCGTAGCACA
This sequence comes from Pandion haliaetus, assembly GCA_013401275.1. Classification (NCBI taxonomy): domain Eukaryota; kingdom Metazoa; phylum Chordata; class Aves; order Accipitriformes; family Pandionidae; genus Pandion; species Pandion haliaetus. The sequence goes on along the minus strand of VYZV01022082.1, from coordinate 16,245 downwards.
TGGATCAAAACTATCCTGATTTCCAGAAGCCCTAACTGGCTGAATTCAGTGTTTGATAGAGTGAAAACAAACTCTAGTTACCTGGGCTTAAGGATGTTGTTCTTAATCAGTCTGTGTGAACTAATTACACGGATAATACGAGGGCTTTGAGGGAGCAGAAGCATGCTGCAGCGTGGCACCCAAGAAACAACCTCCCCTCACAGCAGCCTGGCCTGCAAACAGCGAGCAGTCTTGCGGACACAAAGGGAGATATAAAATGACAGAGCCTACATGTGAAGACAGCTCCACAGAACTCTGCAGGGAACAATTCAAGACACTTCTTAATCTGTTTTATGTTCCCATTGCATTTGCAAATGCTATTTTATATTCCAGGAGTGAGATAATGCATGAGTTTGGGAGGAAACTGTGGGAATATTAGATATTTGTGAGAGAAAATATTTCTGTTTCAGTGCTGTCTGCAAGTGACAGAAGTGTACAGCTTACTGTGACAGATACATTTTTACTTCAAACTATTTGGTAGATTAATAATTTATTAGCAATGAAGGATGAACCCTATATGCTCTGTCTTAGTAACATAATAAATGAAATGAAAAAAGCAAAGGAAGAAAAAAGAAAAGTCACCAGGAAAAGCACAGTACCTGTGTGAGGTTTCACTGCAAATGAACATGACATAGCAATGGGAATCCAGTGGATGATGAGGATCAGAGCTCTACTTTGCAGAAAAGGCATTACTGCCACATAGCCACATCGAACTCAGGGCTACATTTGCCAAGAAAGCTGAGAGAGGTTTTTCTGTAGGTCATAGAGGAGGAAAAGTCTGTCCAATTTTAAGGTCTGCAACAAAGTAATGATTGAAAAGTTTTATTTTAGCTCTCCTCATCCTTTAATTTAGGCTGGGAAAATATGTTTTGTCTGAAAATTATCAGGTTTGCTCTAGGTAAAATCTAAAGGTAAATGTTTCTGTGGTGTTTGAAAGCAATTCAGCAAATTGTTTCTAAGTTAGAGATCACTAAAATTTTTATGTGAAATGGCGGATAAACTAAAAAAGAGCTTTTCCATTAACACCAGTGAGGCATTTGAACTTTAAAAAAAAAGTTTTCTTGTTTAAAATATGATTGTTATTAGCCATTAACAATTTTCTGTGTAGGCCAAGCATTTTGGAAAACTCATGTGCCTATTCTATTTGAAGACAATACACTTTATGTTAATTGTTACAAATTTTTTAGAGGCCAAATTGGCTGTGACTAGGAAGACTTTTTCTTCTTGTTGTTTTTCATTCTTTTTGTGTTTGATTGTTTTATTTCCTTAAGTGAAAGCAGAAATTAAGCACCAGAAATAAAATACAGGTCAACTTTAAAGTCCACATTTTCTCTAGATGGCCAGATTTTTTTCCACTGTTGCTTTGTGTCATTTCATTAGGTGGCTAAAAAATAGCTAAAAATTACAAATCAGATTGCAAACACTCTTCAGCTTTTATGATACTAATTCATTTTAGCAATGTAAAATGTATTGCATCCTTAAATAGTACTTTTCCTGTTTGATCTAGAATTCAGAAGAAATTATTCTGTTGTTCTTCCTTAGAGAAGATATAAAATTGCCAATTTGACAAGAACCAGCAAATTACTCACCTTGTCTGAGTCAATTTTGGAAAATCCTTACTTTACTTGAAGACTTTCAGTGTAGAGATGTGAGTACTCCAGAACAAATCCCTGTTTTGTCCTGTTGCAAGAATCTTTCTTTGCATTCACCTTCACCGGATGAATCTAATCCTAATCTGTGGACTGGGAGCTCCTATTGCTACACTGCTGAAATATTAGTTTTACAGACAGGACAACAATCACAGGGCTTCACTGTGATTGTTTTGTTCAAGATGTTCATATTTAGAAGACAGTGATACGCAATGCCAGACTTTTCCATATCTCCAGGGAAAAAATGGTGGGAATTGGTGCAACATTTTAAGCAATAACTTGGAATCTTTTAACGCTTTACATCATTGCTGGTGGGAAGCATATTCATACAGAACTATAACAATGTGTGCAAGGCAAACCCAATGTAAATATCTCATGAGATAAATGTTGGCTGTAGCTATCTGAATTAAATCATATAACTTCCCGTATTATATAAAAAAAACCCCATCCAATTTATAAGATTTTTCCTAAAGCTGTTAGCAGAAAGTTCCAAAGTGTTATCATGTGATTAGGAAGACAAAAACTTTTGTTAAAAAGAACTTCGCATTCAGACATTAAATCATTAAAATAAAATGGAAGGATGATATTTTTGGATGAGAACTCAAGAAATTTGGGTGAAATCCCATCTGTGCCGCAGATATTCTACATGAACTTTGAGAACTGATTTGATCTGTATTTGCCTTAAATCCCTTTTTATGATTTGAAGATGATGGTACTCAATTTGTCCTCCTTTGGGAACACCCTAAGAAATGCATATATAACTTGGAGCTTACCTCCCTCATTTCCCATAATGTTAAAAGTACAGAAAGGAATTTTAAAAGTGAATATCTGACTGGATGAATACTTGACATGTTGATCATTTTAATGCTATTGTACAAAGATGGTATTGTATGTTAATGGCATGCCAGCATATACAGCATTTTGAACCGGTGTATTCTCTAAGTATTAAGTCATCATTTAAGTCTAGTCATTAGATATAACATACTGCAATAAGATCTTCATTCTTCTGACTCAGGTGCTCTTGAAAATGATTTCTGTTTAGACCACTGCGTCACAAATTCAGTGGGGCAAAGGCCATCTCTCTACCTTATTGAAACAGCAGGATCCTCATTGTGACTGGGACACACTGCTAGAGTATGCATGGTTGTACAGGGGCAAGTACATTTGCATTGTAAGAGTTGTTATATTGAACTGATTTCTGGAGAGAAAATTTAACTTCTTGAGTGGCACCACTGAGAAAAGCTTGCACAGCAAACGTTTGCATTACACCGTAAACCTCATAGTATGGATGGTTGTTGAATGGAACCGGGAGACCGTCACTACCTAATCAGTTTATTATTCTCACTCTTCTCTTTAAACTGACATTGTTGCCTCCAAATAAATAAATAAAATAAAAAAATCTTTTGAAACTGACAACAGAAAATAGGACTGGAGATGCTAGCAGCCATGTTTGGTTTGACCATATCCCTGAATAAGATAATTCACTTATGCGTCAAATCTATCATGAAAAGTGTTGCTATTTTCAGAGATAAGCCTAAAGCTGGAAGCTCAGAGCAAGACCAGATCTCATTGCTGTGGCATGGCTGTGTACACCAAGATTCATTATTACTTGTTTTCACAGTCTTTATAGTAGTTAAATTTGTGGAGCAACTTGCACTCTACAAAGGGGTTTGAATGGTTTTAATTAAATGTTGATAAAACAGAAAAGGAATCTTGGGATGTGAAAACAAATTAATTCTGGTCATTAGTCACCTGACAAGCATATTACAGTACAGATTTTTTATAGCTCCATGGATGCTTGTGAAACTGGAAAGATGGTATTCTAAATGGATTCCTTGTTAGCTGCTTTGAGTCACTGTGGATATCACTTTAGTTACCTACAGTCATTACTGAAACAGTAATGTAAAGTACTTTCAAGGCAATACATTTCCATGCCTCTGTCTCATTTTGAAAATTAATTCTGAAAGATAAACGCTAAAAAATATGGGATTAGTTTAGTACAATTTAGAAACTACTGTAAAATCTTGAAGCGAACCAAGTAGAATGTTTTGGTGACATGCAGCTGCCCCCTGCTCTCATGGACATTGCAGAAGTATGTCATATTCCCCCTCCCACCCCGCTTCGTTCTTTTCTGTTCATTACATGTCAGATGAAGTTAACATTTGGCCTCTGCTCTTTGCATCCAATATGGTCCTTCTGTCAGCTGAGAAAAAAATAACTCAGGTAATAAAATAGGCTCGCTCCCCCCGCCCCTTAGCTAAACCATGAGGAATTAGAAGGATACAGATCACTCTCATTTCATACATTGATCAAGCCTGTTGTTTGATAAGGAAACTGGTCTGTGTAAATGGAAACCAGTGTGATGTATATGGGACGAAGCCCTCCCTGTTCCCTAGAACTCTGCTTCTGAGGTGTATATTACTGGGATTATGAGGGACAGATAATGCTTTATTTCTATGCAACTTGTGTTGGCAGTTTCTGCAACGAGTTGTACCAGATCTGAGTCACTTTTACCAATGTACTATCGCTTGAAGTTGCCTTATTTTTAGCTGTTATGAAGAAAACAGCTTCTTATGTGTCAGTTTATCAGCATAGAATATTACACAGACTGAAGGATGTTTGTATATCCAGACTATATATTAATTTGCAGAAAAGTAGCAAATTGGAGGACAGCATAAAATAAATGAACCAAGCTAGGCCAGCAAGACTAATTTCTTCATCATAATATAACACATTTCCACCAAGAATGAATCTTGCTTGCTTTTTGTCTGTAATAGAGCTGACGAAGAAAAAAGCAGAATGGAAAAGAATGAAACATTTGCATTTTCCTGGCTGACTGACACTGACTTAGAAACCCTTGAAGAGTGAGCCTGCCTAGTGATCTGGTGGGAAATTGGTATAATTGACACCTAGATCAGCTTGCTGTCTGACTTTCAGGACTTTGGAGTTCATGTGAGCAGCAGGCCTGGGAAACTGGGAAGCCCTGAATGACCTGTGTTAAAAGGCAGCTTGTCTGGATGCTCACCCTGATAATTCTGGGTCAGGGGAGATCTGGGCGCCTCTGCTAGTGGAATAAGTCTGTACTGAGGATGCAGGTGATGCAGATGTCTTGGTGATGCAGGGAAACGACAATATAGTGAAGTTCACTATTTTCATGAAATGTTTAGAGCTTCAAAGAAAGAAAGAATGATCAGAATTTTTTGGCCAGCTGAACCTTCCACCCTTCCTTGGGTGGAAGCTACCTTTTGACTAAGTGGGAATTTACTGTCTTAAGGCAAGTTCATTCCAGCTACTCTTCAGATACCACAATTGTCTGTTACATGGCAATACTATGTGCCCACCAGTGTATCAGGATGGCCGCTGCATCTATAACTGCTGGGATACCCACTTGCACAGAAACAAAAAGATCCAGTACAGAACAGAGAGTGATAAACTTGCCAGTGCAACACTATGTTCCTCAAGTACATTTCATAGGAGGTCTGCATGGCAAAAGTTTTGAGGAAAGGTCAGAAGAGGAATAATGCCAGCAGCTAGCAAGAGGAAGGCTCTTTTTGTTTCAAATCCCTGTGCCTCTGTAGTTAATAGCTGCCACCTACAAAATGGCATTATCTCTGGCAGAGGAGCATTAAGCAGAGCTAAATAAAAGGAAGAATTAGGTTCATTATGTTGAATTGGTTTATCTTAGAACTATCTAGGAACATGATATAATTTTTAAATAATGCATTAAGGAAATAAAATACAAATGAACAATACTGTTAGTATGATTGACCAAGAAACAAACAGATTGGAATGAGCAGTGTTCATGCATTTTAAAAGCTGTCCTGGTTTTGGCTGGGATAGAGTTAATTTTCTTTCTAGTAGCTGGTATAGTGTTATGTTTTGGATTTCGTAAGAGAATAATGTTGATAACACACTGATGTTTTCAGTTGTTGCTAAGTAGTGTTTATACTGAGTCAAGGATTTTGCAGCTTCTGATGCCCAGCCAGCAAGAAGGTTGGAGGGACACAAGAAGTCGGGAGGGGATGCAGCCAGGACAGCTGACCCAAAGTGGCCAGCGGGGTATTCCATACCATGTGACATCATGTCCAGTATATAAAGTGGGGGGAATTGGCCTGGGGGGATCAGTGCTCCGGAAACTAACTGGGCATCGGTTGGTGGGTGGTGAGCGACTGCATTGTGCATTACTTGTTTTATATATTCCAATTCTTTTTTTATTATTATTGTAATTTTATTATTGTTATTATTATCATTATTATTTTCTTCTTTTCTGTCCTATTAAACTGTTCTTATCTCAACCCACAAGTTTTACTTTTCCTGATTCTCTCCTCCATCCCACTGGGTGGAGGGGAAGTGAGCAAGTGGCTGTGTGGTGCTTAGTTGCTGGCTGGGGTTAAATCAAATAAAGCAAGACTGATCCTGTGAGACTTTGCTACTGAATGTAATGCTTACATACATGTAATACCATATGTTAAAATCAATGGCATTGCATCCAACAACAAGCATACCATGCTGCTTTCTAAGAGCTTGGAGAAAACCAGACCGCTGGGAAGTTACCACTGAGCATGTTAAAGTCTTCAGCTTCTGTTTCTTTGTTAAAACAAGATAGTCATTTTTATCTCACATAATGGCAGTTGGTTTTGCTGGTTGTAGCTGCTTGTAGCCTTCAGAGATTGAAAGGGTTCAAATATTGAAATGGACATCCTCATTGTGAAACATATACTGTGCAAATAGAGACTGCCACCCCAAAAACAGAAGGAGGAAAAGTACCAAACTGGAAAAAGAGCATCAGTGTTTCCAAACATATGCAATGGAAGAGGTTTTTTTTAAGGTCAATGCTCATTTCTTTTCCTCCACGTCTAAACCCGTTGTATTCTCCAGGCTCAAACTTCAGATTCAGGAGCTAGCAGAGGTTTGGGAGGAAAATGAGAAAAACATTTCTTTTATGACATGACATTCTGCTGTTAGTTCATAATGAAGATTCAGTCGGTGAGCACTGAACTCAGATCTGACTTACTCTTTAAAAAAGCAAAAAAACACCTTATAAAGCAGAGATTCAATTTTCTAAAATCATGGTTAATAAATTCCCCAGCTGCCTTCTTGTACTATAATGCATTCACATCCAGTTTTCAAAGACCCGAGGTGTTATGATGCATTGTGTTTTCCTCTACCTCAGAACTGCTGCCAGTGACAATGAGACCTCTGCATCCCAGAAAGTCAGCCAGTGTGAATCTCATCTTGCACCTCTCGCCACAACGAGCCTGTCACCTGTGACAAGACAACTCACAGCAAACCCAATGCTAGCTGAAGCAGTGAGACTGAGGGCAGAAAGGTGGCTGGGAGGATGAGGAAACTGCAGATCTTTTGCCCATAACTGAGCTGAAACAGCATGCCAGTCCCATTGCTTTTATGTACATATTTTTGGCAGTAAGTGAAATGGAATATGTTGTTTTCTGCTACCACAGAGAGTCATCCAGCACTTCAGTTAGTGAACACATTATTTCATTCTGAGGTTTTACTATTGCCACTCCAGATTCTGGTCTGCTTGTACTGTCTATAAGGAGGCATAGTAAACATGGTCAATTTAATCCCACTCTATGAGAAAGGAAATAAGTATTTTTTTATCACACAGAGAAGACTTAAGATTTTAATTGTGAATTCTCAGGAAAACTAACTTTAGCTTGGAGGCTTCTCATGTTCTTTTTCGGGAGATAAGAGGAGCAAAATCCTTTTTTCTAATTATTCTGCAATATTTTCCTGCATTTAGAGTGACTCTAAAGCAATTTACATTTAAGGCATTTATGTAGCAGATTGATTAGGCAGCAGGCACAACAAGCAGTGCCATTTGGATGGTTAATACTTGCACCAGTTGTTGAGCTCTGAGGCATGGAGCCAGAGGCCAAGTGACATTAGCTTCTCAAGAAATGCACTAATCGCCTTAGAAATGCAATGCCTGGAGAGTCTCTGAGGTATTATGTAATGGAAATTGTAAGGGAAAGGATAAAAGTCAGACTGTGTATTTACTGAAGGTTATTGACGTAGCTGTGACATCACTGACGGGCAGTCACAAGACACCTTTTGTGTACATAGTCCAAATGCCAGTTGGCAATTAGTGCAATGCCACCCAGGCAGCTGGAAATTTGGTACTGTACGTACAAACATGCTCCAGGAGACGTTTCACTGAGAGCCAGGTGCCTTTCGAACTCCATATACAAAAGGAGCTAGAAGACTGACCATTGGTCTTGTTGTAATCATGCCAGTGTCATCTGAAGGGTTAACTTTTCCCCCATCCTCTTTAGGATTGCTCAGCTTGAACCACAAATGAAGAGTTGGGCCCATAGATTGCTTCTGTTAGGTTCCATACAGTGTGAAGGACTCTGCAAAATGCAAGTGGGTTTTTGACTTATTTGGAGAATTCAGCCGTCAATTTAATAGGTAAAGGCTAGGCAAGAGAAGGAGAAGTAAGTGTGTCAATGAGGTAATTAAGGTTGTGGTGGATCATGACTCCTCCAGAGTAGCAGAAATCCGAAATTTAAAGATAGCACCCCTAAGCTGCATGGAGACACTTGATGTACAAAGAAGGTCCCTGGGTGAACCAGTTAAGAGGCATGACGTCCTGACATTTAAAACTCCAGAGGCCAGAAGAAGCCCGAAGTTGCGAACAGAGGAGCTTGGATCTCTTAACATATGGTATCTAACTCCCTGGTATTTGAGATGGTCACCACAGATCAGTTGGATTTTCTACACTGGATTTTTGAGATGGCCCCTCTCTGGTCAAGCAGGCTGCTCTGTAGAAGGGCTTTTGAACTGCCCCATGAAAATTTTATGACAGGAGTGGGAGGAAGGAATGTAGCCCAGGGGTTTGAAAGCAGTTGTTCTTACCTGCTTATATTAAGAGCTGAGAAAGGTGAGGAATTAAAAGAGGAATGCAGTAATTTTCCTACTTGTGAACAGTTCAGGTCAGGTATTAGGGCTCTGTGCAAATCTTAATTTAATTGAAAATCTACAGCTGCCTCTTTGCCAGAATTCACAAGCTTGGTAAACAAGTCCTGCAAAGCTTGTAGGCTTCAGCTAGCAAGTTCACTGCTGTTCAGCTGATGGCCCCATTCTGATATAATTGTAAAAGTCATAGAATCTAAATAGAAAGCAAGAACAGAGAAGTGTTACAAAAATCTCTGTACAGGAGTAAAGATTCTGTTGGGGAGTCTTAAATGCTGCTACTAAGTTTTGTATTTTTATCACAGAAGAAAATGATGATGTGGTGGTAGGAGATAATTAACTTTAACTAGATAACAACAGAGAATAAATATTTAGGAATTGATGAAGTGGATCAGACTAGTGGACTACGTGCTATGGCATCTGCTCTTTGACTGCGGCAGGTACTGCAGAAGTGAGGAACAGGGTGGTGAAAAATCCTGGAGCAGTCTGTCCTAGGAGACACCACTAGAGTGTGACTCCAGCCTTCTCTTCATGACTCCACACAGGTCTTCCTGGGGGACTCAGACTTAGAAAGGAGCAACCTGGCCTTACAAGATGCCTCTCTGCTTTATTTTATCACCAATCTCGTCTTCCCCATGCTGCTGCCATGCAGACTGAGAATTAATTCAGGAATCATTTTGCATAGCAAGATGGAGACAGAATCATCCAAAAGTTTTTTTCCATTCTATAGGTCATGTTTTCATTTCCCCTGCTTTGTTCATCAGTTTTATTTTCTGAAGCCAGGGCTGACATCACCTTGAAACACCACACTGTGAGGACACTATTAATTTCTTGTCCCATCAGTGACTACTGCATTTGGCTCGCACAAGGATTAGAGGCTGGGAAGGAGGAGCTCAGGACCAGATATTCACATGCCTTTCCCATCCCAAAGAATGGAAAGATTTTGATCTCCTGAGTACCAAACAAATTCACCCGAGCTTTCATGTTCTGAACAGGGACTGTGCCCTTCCTCAGAAGCAAGAGACAGCTCGGCTTCATCCATGGAGACAATGAATGATGAGCTCTACCTCTACCTCCACTACCAGCTAACTTTGTACTTCCAGTACCTCCATCAAGGCAGAAAACACTATCCAAATAATTATAAAACAATGGGATTTGATGGGTCTTATCTTATATCTTGAAAGAAACCATTCAGCTGAAATTGAGAACATTATTCTCCCAAAGTAGGAAACTTTTAACAGCAAAGGAAATAACACACTGGTTTCAATCCAATAACTTGATGTTTGTAGGAGCAATATTAAATTCTAGTTCAGAAAAGTTGTAGATAATAGTGATTCAGATTGCTTCTTTACTTCAAACTCATAAAGAGCTCAGGGAGGGTTTGCCTCGTAACTGTGAGCTATGGTATGCAACCACAGTGATGCAATTTGCCATGCAAAAGTGATTAAAATCAGTGTATCTACTCACAAGGTAATCTGCAAAGATTCTGCTGATACATGCTTCCCTTTGGGCTGAGAACTTATCCAGGTTACCCTCTGCTTCTGCATCTGCAATGCCCTTAAAAAGATTGTGATATGATCCAGCTGGCTGTCTGGTGGGTAAGTGTCTGTTGGATAAGGGTAGACTCCTGCCTCTTCCCCAGCACTTACATAAGTGCCCACAGACAACAATACAACTGTGCATTTTATCAACAGACAGAAGAGCAGGATTATGTTTAGTCCACTAGGAAAGCCAAGCACTCTCAAATTTAAGCACCATGCCTGAATAAAATTGCATCAGTGTTTTTGCATCATCCAGGTCTGCAGCATGCCATGATCACCTTAACAGACACTTATCACTGAGTACCCTCAGTGTGCACACAATTATTTCTTTGTCTCCAGGAATAAAATGCAAGTGATAAAACACTTTAAAAAGGAATAATATTTATTTTGCTTTACTATTGCAATTTATTAAAGTTACTATTTGCTTTACTATTGTTCCTGCAGATGTCACATACCTCCCCACCTTTCCTATTATTAGGATCCTCCACGGTGATTAGTATTTGCAAAGCAACTAAAGGGTAATGGAAAGTTCCTCACCTTTCATGCTTTCAGCTGGGAGCCACAATGGCATTTGGGATGCAATGACTACAGTGGCTAACCTTGGCCACATTGTTCTGAACTGATCTCCTTTGCTTATATCTTTGTATATCAGGAGTGGAATCTGTTGGCAAGCATACCAAAACCATCGTCATTTTGGTGACTAACAATCAGCTCTTACTCTCTTTTGACATGTGTCGAAGGGAGGAAGTCTGATCTGTAAGGCAGTTGACATGTAAAGCAGAATGAAAGTTACATCATAAAGTTCAGAAAATAGAATGAAAATGAAAACATAAAATAATGGAAACACAAAAGGAAAATGAGTTCATGTTTCCAGAGTATGAAATCCTGGAGTTTTCTGGGACTTTCCCCATATTCCTAGAATCCTCAGTAGCTTTACAATTCTAAGCCAAGACTTGAAAGAAATCAGTGACAACGGTTCCACTGACTTCAACATTTCACTCTTAGCAAGAGGCACGTATAAATAGCATCAGTTTTACCATGGAGCAGAAGATTTTTCCCCTCACGGGAGGTAGTATTATGGAAAACAAGAGTTAATGTATCAACTGTGGGACATTTTCCTCACAGAATCATGGAGGAACATTGACAACAGCAATGTGATACGCTACTTGCTTCAGCTCAGCAAATGATTTTTGGCCATGAAACACTGTTTAGAAAAGCTAGTCAGAAATGGAATAAAGGGGAATGGAGTCAGTGTTTGGCAACAGTTACACGCACTGGGACCTGACCTGTCATGGTATCGCTTTGTAGCAAGAATGAGAAATAAACACGATTTGAGAACAAGAGTCACCGTGTGTGACTTTCAGAGCACAGCACAGGCCTTTTACAGCTCCAGTGTTGCCAGGTCTCAATGCTAAGAGTGAGAGCTTGGTGGGAAGAAGGGCTTAGAGAAGTCATTCGCCGTTTGAACTGCCTGGCTTGATAGAGTTGGATGGGACAAATGCAGCATAAGACTTGCAGCCTGCTGAACACTTCCAGCGACTGAAGTAACAACTGGCAATTTTGCCAAATTGTTTTCAATTAAAAGCATATATCTGAAAAAAACCCCAAACCCACAGTATTGTATTCGGGGAGTAGAACAGTGATCTTGCACAAAACCTTGCATGTCGTTTCGCAGCGCGCTCTCTTACAGGGGTTACAACATTTCTCAGCACTTGCCACACGCTTCTGTGAATGTTTGCCCAGGGAGGAGCAGAAGTCAGGGCTCTGCCACTTACAACACCTCCAGGGCAGAGAAGCACACAGGTGTGTGCGTGGGTGGGGAGTTTATAACTAAGGAAGAAGAATGGCGAATGAAGAGATAAACCACACAAAGGGACTGTGTTTGATCTTTGTTCTGAAAAATCAAAGACAGCAAGAGCTGTAATGAGCAAACTGGTACGACATTCTGCAAAGGCCCAGGACTCCTCCACGTTTCTTAAGGACAAGTGAATGCATTTCATCTTGCTAGGAGCAAAAGTCTTGTCTGCATAGATAAGAGCCATTTTCCTTCCCTGACATTTCTTCTGTGAAATATTGTACTGTGTTAAAATCTTTCATGCAAGAATTTCAGTCACAGGTCATTCTGTATGTAAGTTTATATTCCCTTGGTTATTTAGATCTGTATATTATACATTCGTAAGCTTTTTAGAAGCTCATTTATGTGTCTCATGATTAAAAATTCTGTTTATGTTTTTTCTCTTGTCAAGACATAATCAGCTTTCATGCTGTGTCTATGTGATATCTTCAATAATCAGTCAGGTTTATGGGGAAAGCAGGAGTAGCAATGCCATACAAAGTACTTCTCAGCGATGAGTCTGAAGCTGTGAATTTGGTTTTCATTTTGTTTCACCTAAAATCTTAAAGCTGTGGGCTGCTGTCAGGGAAGTTTTCCTAACAACCTAGACTCTGTTAGCTAACTAGCTCCCCCTCTTGAAACTCTAGAAACACTGACAGAAAAAAGTCAGAGGATTTAACGATAAGTGAAATGAAATCCAGTAGTATTGTAGCACTTCACTCATTTTTTGTAACGGTTGTGGATTTTTTTTTTTTCCTATGTAACCCTGACAGCTGGGGAATGTCCTTATCTTGCTGATGCTGCTGATTTCTGAGCTGACCTCCTAAGTACGCAGAAGGGGTTTTGGTGTTTGTTGCAGAAGGGTTGAGGGCTGCATAGGTCACCCTAGTGCCAGTATCCAGTGGAGACAGCCAGCAGAGCTCCCCAGCTGAAAGGGCACTGGGGAGGGGTGGTGGAGGACAAGGATGGCTGGAGGACATCAGGGTTCAGCTCCACCCTGCAGCAGCCCCTACTCAGGGACTCCAGCAAACATCAGGGCAGGAAGGGAAGCACCCATCTGTGCTGGAGCACAAACATCAGCTGTGCCTCCCGGGGCATTCCTGCCTGACAATGAGCCCAGCTGACACAGGGACCTGGCAGCTGTGCAGCTGCACTGCATTGCTTTGCTAGGAACGGGGTTATGAACACAGTAGGTAACTACAGGCTGGAGTTTCTGGGTTCTTCTAGAACAGATGTTAGGTATATAGAGAGATTTTGTTCTTGGGCCACAAATGGAAAGGTATGTGGGTCTGCAGCTGACAGAAATGTATTTTAGGTGTACAACAGGCCCTTTCCACAGGGGTTTTATAAAGAGCTGTCCTTTCCCTGAAAATTTCCATTCTGAAAATATTAATGTAATGTCAGGATGGGCAGGAGAAGGGAAGTCTTCTTGCTTCCTAGAGAGGGGTAACTGATGTGGAGCCATACTCAGACTTCATACTACATTGTTCAAGCACCCAAAGACTCCTTAGTTGAAAAAAACCTTTGTCATTCCTGAAGCAAGGCACAGAACTTAGGATTCCTCATTTCCATGGTTTTCCTAGCAGTGGGCTATAAATCCAGGCTCTTTTCATTTATTCTTCCTCTCTCTGGTACTGTGAATCTTTCATGGGTTTGGATACAGTGGCTCACTTTCAACAGGAAGGACAGAAAGCAAGACCAGTGTATCAGGTGAGATTTCTTCTGGGTAGGGACAGAAGTCGTTTGCAAAGTCTTTAGTTTGAAGAGAGTGTGATCCATTTTCTGGATAAAAGTCAATTGTTTAAAATGGAGAAGACTACCACTAGCTTGATTTTTAGGCTGAGTTTGATGCTTTGTGTCATTTTCAAAGGTGTGTATCAGCTAAAAAAACTCTTTTGGCACTCCAGGAGACTGTATGTAGCTGTTGCCTTTCACTGAACCACAATGGAGCAGTCATCACAGCTAGTGATGCAATTGAGAGTTTATGCCCTTCTCATGCAAATGATGTGGCATTTACGCACTTCTCATATAATCCAAATGGTTGAGGTTTTACAGTTCTTACAGTCATGCTTAAATCTTTCTGATCAGCCTAAATACATCCTTGGAGATACAGCTTAGTTGTTTAGGTCTCTTGAATCCTATGTAAATCCACTGTAAATCTTAGGCATGAAAATATCTTTCAATATCTTGTGTCACCTGTCCCAAGTCATCCTGGAAATCAGTAAGAACTGGAAGCAAATTATCCCTATTCTTCCCAAGAGTCTTAATCACAAAATGATGTTTCACTTAAATTCACTGAGCAGCACTTTTTAAATAAATGACAAACACAAGGATCTCGATTTTTGGGTATCCATTCTGCAACAATTTATGTGTCACCTGATGGTGCAGGTGGATAAATATCAACTTCTGGACATTTGCAATGTCGCTCTAATATGTTTACACTGTAAACACAGACCCAGTTACAATTCTTCTTCTTTTTTAAAAATCTTAGCTCCCATCACAAGGATGAAGAAAAACATGCACAAATGCTTGCAGGAATAAAGAAAGGCTTTAGATGTTGCCCTCTTAAATCTGCTGAAATACTTGAACTGTTCGGATGAGCCATAAAGTCAGTGAAAAACAAATGAAAAGGATTCCAGGGTTTTAGTCTCCAAATTGTTTCTACTTTACCTACAGACAAAGAAAACTCTTAGGGGAATAGGTTGAGGTAAATTTTGTTTAATCCCTTCTCAAATCTTGTAACAATGTATTATTTGCCCAAAACATAATACTTATTTTAATTTCAAGCAATAATGATCTCAAATTCAAGAAAAAACTGGGATCTATTTTGCATCCAGTCTTCTCATATTTGTTCTTTCAGGCCTCTGAAACCTCACTCTCTGCATAGCTTTTAAAATAGAGCTTTAAGATTTAGCTCTTCAGCTGATAATTCTAGAGAAACTCTGCCCACTTTTATCACTTGAAAATCTGAACTTCAAATGGTTTCACAAAAAAAAAAGCAAAACCAAAAACCCCCTCGCTGTACCCCAATTATGCACATTGCAAACATCTCATGGGGTGTGCTGCTATGTCTCAAAATTCAGTGTATTGTTCCTGATGTACTTTTTATAAACTGCACGAATATCAGCAAAAACTAAATGTCTGGGTCTGCATGCAGTACCGTTCTTTAATGCTTATCATATTTGAAGCTGGGGGTCCTCTAGGCAAGAAGTGACTGTCTGGTTTGGAGGTGATGCAAAGAAGGTCATCTACATTAAATGAACTAGACTGGGCTCAGTAATAGTGAGCCATTCTCAAATACTAATGACCATCTGGATTACAGATGCAGTAGCCAGATTGTCTGTTGTGTCCACCAAGTGAGTTGTCTTACCCTGGGAAAAAACTGTCATCTGTCTGTCTTGCCCTGTAGACATGAGCTTTCTTCCAACCTGTCCACATAGATTTACTGGTGGCAAGGTCATCCCGTTCTCTGGAACGTCACTCACTTGCATTTGCTGTCTGCTTAGCAGCTGCCAAAATTTTTGGAACAGAGCAGAATGGCAAGGGGCTGGGAATAAGACAGTAAAACTGAAATATTTTCTATTTCTTTCTGGTGCACATTTACCAGTAGTTAAAGAAAACAATACCTATTTATTAGCTCAATAAAAATTCTTTTCCCAGCTCTGTTTGTTAAATAGATGATGTCAATTTTAGGGTGTTTCTCTTCTCAGCTCCCATGCTGTGAAACTCCTTTCCTTTTGTTTAGCAGAATAAGCAAATCATTGCAAGACCTAAAATCTTGCTAAAAAATGCACCAGTTTGATTTGGCATTTAATTAACACATTTTTGTTTAGTTTTACTGTGTGAGTCCTGACTTTACTTTCAGGTTCCCTTTTAATTTTATTAATGTAATTATG